>JASGXE010009832.1:0-46386 GCA_030068105.1 Sinentomon sp. SZTP_YWyxl
AATTCGTAACTCGATTTGTTGTGCATTCATTTCATGAAAAAAAAAAGACCGACTGAAGGAAAGCTGTCCAGGAAAATAATCTTTTGCGAAATAAGAAAAAAAAAATCCAATAATTATCTGTCGCAGTGTTATTCCGCAAGACACCAAAAAGCCAACCTTGAATCCTTCGCCAACACCAGCGATGACATTTTCAACAGGAATTTTGACATCTTCGAAGAATACTTGCGCAGTGTTTGAGCACTTGATACCCATTTTCTTCTCAGGAGGACCATGTGTTACGCCACCAAAGCTACGTTCAACAATAAATGCCGTAACTTTGTCTTTCTCTTGGCCTGAAAATAAAAACATTAAGGACAAGATATTGCAGAAAACATGCATAGAAAAGCTTAATCTGAAACAGTTGACACGAACATTGTGGTTGATTAGGGTAACACAGCATCCTTTCAGTGCTGTTGAAACCATTTATGTGCCTGGAGCAGAAGCATTAAAACGATCACCACATTTAAGGGTACACGCCTGCGCAGTTGCACATTCAATCAATAGATTGAATGTGCAACTTGCAGTTGGCCAAATTTTGGAAAGCAAAAAACACTGTCGTATTGCTGCAGAACGGCAAAACCCTCACACTGCATATGCAAAAGATGACTATCCGGGTTGCAAATATTTTGGCGCTGGCCATTTTACCTTTTGTCAATTCCATAGCCAGCACAGTTGCTACTAAAAACAGGAAAATCTACGGAAAGTGTGAAAGGAGGCTAAAAAAGTAGCAAATGCGAGTAGTTTTATTAATCACGTATCAGAAAGGCCGTTAACAGTTCATAAATGTTGATACTTTTTTTGGTAATTATATTGATGTTGACAATGTTTACGGATGGCAAGTGGCTTCTTCGTTACGCGATTATAAGCCATGTTTCCTGTTCGCGGTGTCCATGCACAGAGTGGCAAATGTGCTAGAGTGAATGAAATTGCAACCGAAAATCAAAAACAGCCAGAGGGATGCAAAACTGTATTTCCAAACCCAAAAAATACTTCAAGACAACACCCACACATTACAATTGATAATTGTCTCATTTGACGACACAACGAAAGGGAATTGGCACTTTTTTAATGCCATTAATTTGAACCTTGCTGCCAAGAAACCCAATACCAGAAAGCCAGAACTAAAACTTGAATTTAAAAATCTATGCATAATGTAGCTAAAATGAGATAAAAATTTGGTAAGAATGAAGCGTGTGCCACAAAATCTTTATCATGGAGTGCACAAGAATGGTAATCTCACCGGTTACGTCATCCTTAACAGGTGTCTGTGCAAATACTGTGAACACCTCAGCAATGCCTCCATTACTGATCCAAATTTTACCCCCATTCAGGATGAAGTGTTTACCATCTTTCGACAGAACAGCACGGGTGCTGAAAGAAACACGTAAAGCAAAAGATATGAATTACTGGAAATGCTATTTCGAAATAAATAAATGCCAAGATTTTGCAGGTGGACATAAGGTGTGTTAAGGGTCAGTCCTCACAAATTACAAATTTGGCATTGGCATTACTGTTCCCTGGCTTCATAAATGAATACAAAAGTGACACTTGCATTTCACATTGCACGGGAACAGCAACTCACTTCCAACAAAACAAGTTCCACTTTGTGTTTCTTATTCATCTGTGGCCATGTGACAACAGCCTGAACAACAATCAAAATAAATTCTTAATTAGGTGCAACAAGTCATGAAATGTGGGAGAGCATCATGAGCATGACTCGACTCAAGAGTTCATCACTAAGCAGGCAGGATGTTTGTGATAAATGAGTTGAAAGTGCATGAAAACCCATATGTCATGATGTGGGAAAATAAATCAGCATTTTTATAAGTTGCTCTGATATGGATGGAATGCAGGCTTACACTTCTGCATTTTAGATTCCAGGAAGTATTTCCGGTGGTAATAAGCCATTTGTACACATTCTCAATAAGTTGAAGAGTAAGACACTGCTTCCAAACCAGGGCTTAAATTGAGCGGGCTCTCAGAGCCGGCTGCCCTTTTTCTTTTGAGAAGTGGCAGCCCTTGCTCCATTGTGCATTTCGCCACCTTTCGGGAATTTGAATACTGTAAGAAATCAGAAGAGAAAGGGAAGAATAGAATTAAGGAATGTATTCTTTAATTTTTCGGGGGAGACCCCATATCAATTTGAAATACGACATAAAATATCCGACAACCGAAGGGCCCAAAAGCTCTTTTCAAATTTCTCTTGCCCTTTTCAAATGTTGGGAGCCGGCCGTTTATTTTATACAATTTAAGCACTGTTCCAAACCCTCCCTCAACGAGCAAGGCCATCACCAAAATTCCAGAGAAATTTAAACTTTGAAAAGGAAATAATCAAATTTTACAAAAACGTCAACCAACTCTGATGCTAAACTAGTTCTCACCGAATTGAACCTGCATCGCTTCCACTGGATGGTTCTGTGAGGCAGAAGGCTGCAATTTTCTTTCCAGAGGCAAGATCCGGCAAATACTTCTGCTTTTGTTTTTCAGTTCCAAACAGTAAAATACCCTGAAAACACAATTATTAAAAGATACATTAAAAAGTAACGGGATACATGCAGCAAGTTCACAATACACACAGCTAGTTCACTAGAGCACACAAACAAAGTGGGAGGACGAATGTCGAGGTTCGAGGACTCGTTTTAACAGATCTTCAAATGCCATAAGGCACGAACAGCAACATAAAAACCATGAAAACTCAAAAGCAACTTGCTGAAAAATACCTTGAATATTCACAATACTGATGCAGGAGATCTTAGCAGGATTATTTTTGTAGAAAGATATGCACAATGCAAATTGCTGTTTTTAAGTGCAAGCCTCATAGTCTCAAACCTAGAAATAAATAAAAAAATATGAGTTTAAAATGTTCAGGATTTTTAATGATTTTGTTTATTCAAGTGAAGGAGATGTTGTTACCCAGACCGAATGCCAGTCACGTTTGACATCATGATTTGTTTGCACCACTTTGCAAGAACTTCGCATCGCGTAACATCCATATCTTATTTGAATGGGGTAACCAATTCCTTGGCCCTTGCAATTTCGTTTGAATTTTTTGTCAATTCCCTATTAATGGCTCAAAATTTCGTTTTTTTAGTGTTGAAATTAAAGTAAAATTTCGTTTTTTGCAGGTTTCCACCTATGATAAGCTAGAAAATGGATCCTGGGGGCAGGGGCGTAGCTTCCAGGGGGAAGGGGGAGACACCCCCTAGTTGGCCAAAATCGAGCACTCAGTTGGGAAAATGAAGTCTGGCTGCATGTTGGATGAGAAAAGTGTGACACCGTTCCAAATGTGGGAAATGATTTCATTTTGTTGAAAGCGAGATGCCTGTTGTCCAACTTTCCTCATTTCGAATTTTGTGGCTTTCTCTGTCTGGCAAGAAGGAGCAGCATTCCAATTGTGTCACACATTTGACTCATACCAGGTCAATTTCCCATATACATGTATCTGCCTACCAGCATCGGCAGCATATCTTGCAAGTTGCAGCTTTTGAAGGACTCTGCTCCACCCCTAGACCCCCTGCCAGTGGTACTGTCCCTTGGAACCCCGTTGGGGCTCCGCCCCAAACCCCCATGTGGGCTGTGCACAGTAGGTATTCCAGCTGTAAGAAAACCTGACACAGTAATCTTGGTTGGAGAATCTCTACTGAATTACTTGGGTATTTCTATAAACCCCCCCCAAATTTGCCTTCGCTATGCCCCTGCCTCGGGGGTTGAAGTTTGGTTCGCTGATCTTAGATCCAATGCTAATTCATCGGGCTTTTTCCCGGATAACAATAAAATCTACAATAAAAATTTGTAAGCACGTAGATTTATTTTATGTGGATCTTTGTCATAAGCACAATATGCTTTGCATCACACAACTGTTATTTATTTTGTTAACTTGCATGGTTACTTGCAACAGCTTGCAAATACGAATAGCATAGCCGGTACCCAGCTAACGAACCTTGAATCCGATAGACTGGTGAGCACCGATTGTGATTGAGAAACCTAGATCATGCCTGCCAATGATTTCTCCCAGCCTTGCCAACTGAGTATTGATCAAACCCAGACCACCATAATCAGTCGGAACCTGTTTGGAATATGGAAAATGAATGTGTGTTGTTTCGAGAAAAACAATCTGATCCAAAATTACAGAAATAAAATAGGAAGAATGTAGAGAAAAATGTTCAGATCGCCAAGCAGTACTCATGGCCGCCGCCGGTCCTTTGGTAAGTGGAGTACTGTGGTGACACAAAGCATGCATACAAAAACCTCTCTCAAGTGGTCATGGGTGCCCCAGCCTGAGGAGGGGGACGAGACAAGACGAGACAAAGACGGCACAAAGAAAACACGGGGAAGGTGCGCCTGCTAATCCAGCAGACACACGGGCTCCTTTTAATTAAAGTTATTTGTTAAAATACAAACAGCAGTTCAAAGAAAGAAGTACAAATCAGACCTATCTCACTTTCGCGGATGCGGGAGGGCCTTGTTTTCAAAGCCCCTCCGTCCGACCACTCCTCCATTTTCCTTCCCCCGGCACCCACAGAGCCGTTCCTGTGCGAGGTCACACACAGTGTGAGCACGCGGGGAAAACAGGAACGTGGGAGCACAAAATCCATACAGAAGAAAATAAATCAACAAATACAGTAGCAGGCTCCCCACTGCAGCTCACCACAGTGAAAGGGAGGGGTTTTGGGGAGGGGAACCATTGGTCCCCCCCCGTGGCCTTTTTGGTTGAGAGCCTGCCGCCTTGCGGGGGGAATCAGGCCTTGGAGCGGGGGGTGCATATCTGAATGAAAAATCTGCCGCTCCAAGGGCCGGATAGCCGATATACAGCCCTCCGACCTCTCGTAACGGGGAGCAGTATCGTGAAACTTAGGCCACGGCGCTCCCCAGGAAGAATGTAGAGAAAAAATAAATATAAAATTAATGATGCTGCACAAAACGTTGAGGTATACAACTTCTCATGTGAAAAGTTGTATTCTATGTGGGGGTAAAAACCTGTAGGATAAAAGAGATGACTCCAGCAATGAAAAACAACCAGACAAAAGATATCGGACTCAACAACATTCCCTCAAATCATCAGTTTTTTCACAGCAAATAAAGTCAACACTTCATCCGCCATGTCAAGACCCAAGCAGATGCAAAACAGTCATAAATTGGAAATAAACATGATGTTATGAAGAATAGAAACATATGTTTAGCAACACAACCAAGTGTTTTTGTTGGTCATTATGAGATTACAGTTCCCATGCGAGTTTGACATTTCGTCTCCACAGTGGCTGTTGTTCACATTCCAGGATAATCGCAATGCTGGTCCTCAAAACAGACCGATCAGTCTCGCGGAATAAAGTATTCACATATTGGCGAGTCTCGCCGATATGTGAATACTTTATTTGGAACATGACAGGATCATCGCGATCCCCTTGTCGGAACAGACTGATGATCAGCTGCCAGAGCTGTGGCAACCATCAAACTCTAGATCTAATCAATTTGTTCTGAGGAGAGTAATGAGATTCAACCACTGTGGAGAAGGTCATGCCAAACTCACCCGGTAAGGGCAATCTCAAGCTAAACAACCCTGCAAGTTTCCACTCTTCGTGCTCTGAAAGTCACTGTGTCAAAAAATAAGGGAATGTAAAATGTCATATGAAACAAAACAGAATGACTAAACAGATGAAAAAACCATTGTCATTTAAAAATGAAGTCAAGTAGGGCAACACAACCTGCAATCCAAATGCGCCAAGTTCCTTGGCCTGGTCCAGGGTAGCTTGTGCCGTTGTTGCATTGAGATCACTGTCGTCCGCATCGTTGACTTCCTGCAGAAGAAATGAAAATTGGCAGGGCTTGTAAACTAACTGGGAAATGTCTTTTCATCATTATTTTGTAGTCAATGTCATTTCAACATTCGTTGATGTTCATCTCCCAACACCAGACTTCTCGCGACCGTAATCACGATCCAAAAACGTTAGCACAAGCAAATCAATATGATTCGGAGACAAAGTAGTCAGGTTAAATGCAACTAACATCTTTGGAAAACCATTCTGGGTGTTTCATGGCAGCCACCCATCTGATTTCAGTGACTACAAGGAAGTGGATCTGGTCTGGAAGAGCAACTTCAAGCATTGTATCAGGAGAGGGAGTGTAGCACCCACGTGTCCCACAGGTTCCAACAACAAAATAAAGCAAGAGGACGTTGGTGCTGTTTTTGCCGCATGTATTTTGACGAATTTTTTAGAACGTGATATCTGGAAGACTTATTACCGAATTATTTCAAAGATGTGCCGATCACATTTTGCAGGAGGTTTTGGAGAATACTTCCTGCAAGTTTGGCATGTGCGCTGAGTAGCAAGCAGCCCGACTGAACGGTGTAGATTTTTCTGTCACTTTGGAAAACAGAAATACTCAACCTGTTTCGCAATTTGGAAGAGTGAATGTGTGTATGGTCACAATGCACAGCATATATTGCCCCTTGAATGTTGTCATTAATTGGCACCTCATGCTTACCTTGTTTCACAATTTGGCCGGCCCGACCGTACGGTCAAAATGGCATTTGCCCAGGGCGCCAAAATGTCAAAGGGCACCAAAATGTCAAAGGGCGCCAAAATGTCCAAGGGCGCCATGTCCGCGATAAAAATTCTTGTATTGTGAATGTGATGATTTGACTCTGCACCATGCGCTCAGCTACCTGCATATTTTTCGGCAATGTCTTGAACTTAAGAAACGGGGTCCTGTGATCATATTCTTTCCCTAACATTCCATTCTGAATCGTGGCATCAAAAGTAAACCTGTCCACCTCAATGTATAACAAAGCAATGGAACATTGACCCCAGAGTGACAGCTCTCCATTCTTTGACATTTTACATGAAGCATTCTCCGAATGCATTTTGGTATCTTGTGTTCAATAACAGGTCTCCTAGACTTGCCTATTCGGATACTGGACCAATAAATTGGCATCTGCACTGAATAAAGCGCATCCATTTCGCAAACAAAGCGCATTCATGCATCACGCGTCAAAGTGAAGAACACCACGTTGAAAATTGCTGGACAGAAGCAGCAAATTGCAGAGCAGGTTTTGCCCGTTCATTTTCTTCCAAACTATACAATATTTTGACGTTGCGCAACAGCTATCAAAGTTGCATGAAACACCGGTGGCCGATTTGCATACACAGTGCTGTCAAGAAGCAGCAAAAAGTTGGTAAACGAAAAGGGTCCGAGTCTGATTGTCCAACTGGGGACAATCAGTTCAACTTTGGGAATGGGCAATTATGGAATCTTTTGCAGCAGAAAAACATGCAAAATTGGGACAAGTGGATGAAGGTGCGTCAACAAGAAGACTGAAGGGGGAGGCTGGAGAACTGACAGGGGATTTGACTGCAATCAGAAGCAAATCGATTTTTTCTGGAGAACAGTCAGCTGCACAACATTTCGGGTGCTGGCCGGCATTATTTGTTTTTGCGCCGGGTGGAAAACAGGCCCGCCTATAATAGGCATCGACTGTGGGAGTGTAGGTTCTGTGTACTGGCCTTCATGCTTTGTCCTTGCATTGGGCGGCCGACAGGCCATCGGCCTTTTCTATTAAGAACGTCCCACTTCCCGAGGATAGAAGTAATGTAGGTAAAATTAAAAGATGCAACATCCCACCACACCACAAAGAACCAAACGGAACATTAAAAAGACCAATGGAGTTGTGTCCACTTCTTGTTACATCAGTCAGACTGATGATGTCAGCAATGTGTCCTTCGAAATCGATCTCAGGAAGTGACCGAAGTTTCGTACATTGTTCTTGTCAAAGGCACAACTCCATTGGTCTATCATTGTGCTTTCTGTTTGTTTCAATTTCACAGAGAAATAAAAAAGGCCATGTAGAAAAAGATGTATTTTCAGCAGTTAATGTTTACAATTCGTTAAATTTTTATATAAAAAAACTGCAATTTGGCATAACTCCAAATTTCAAAAATCAAGGACCTCTATGGAGCAGAGTTCCTCCTGAAAATAGGCTTCAGCCCGGCCCGGAGCCAAAAGCTCACTCCTTCATCTGCCCCTCGGCTGGGGGCGCAAAAAATCAAACTGCCCAGGGCGTCAAGAATCCACGGGCCGGCCCTGCAATTTGGGAGCGTGAGTTTTGGTCCATTCACAATGAAATAGAGGAAGGCCTGCAAGGCCAATGAGAATCTCTTGAGAGAATCAAAATCTGTCACCCATTGGTTTCTCCGAGAGGTTCTTTTTCAGCTTGTAAAATTTGACCAAACCTGTAAATGCCCGCAAATAGAGCAGTCGTGACGTGCCTTGAGATTTCAGAAAAGTGTTTTAAAGGATCGAATTTCAAGATTGCGGTGTGTTTGCTCCCTCATTTCCTTTATCTTCTTGCGATAATTGACAGAGTAGAGGTGACAAGGATGTGCAGGGTACCAAATACATTATTTTACAGTCACCCTTCTCTGCGGTATGCTTTAACCCTCCCTCGGACTATGCATTTAGAATGCATTCGTAGGAAATTTGGCCTCTGGAACACCAATCTCGTACCAAAAATGAATGCTAGACAATGTCTAAATTGTCCAGCATTTCAGGCCTGCTCTTCCCTCCAAACATGCTGAAGAAGATAATCACGTTAAAGGAAGCTTTCCAGCCCCACCCATTCGTTCCCACAGACACAGGTTCAGCTTTGGATGGAGCAGAAAATGAGGTGCAAAATGCTTTTGATGTGCCATTTGCAGACCCCAATTTATCAAAATACTTATTTTTCGGGTGGCGCTCCCCTTAATTAGCTGGGCTACCCCTCGGAACACCACTGGGGAAGCCACTCCAGGCAGTGATGATGGCCTTCAGACACAAGTTGGGGTCAGGTTGGCCACGTTACCACCAACTTACCTTGCCCATTTGACATCACCCAGCCCTTGTTGAAAATATTAAATGACATCCCTACAGGTAACTGGGGGGGGTATCCCACAAGATTGGCAGTCAGAACAGAATTGAGCTTTCACAGGAATTGCTGAGACAACCACAATTGATATTGCTTTGCGCCGAAAGAGAAAATTGTTTCCTATCGTTTCGGGGCATGGGTATGAAATGGGAAGGAAAATCGAAGATGTTGGGGACATAATTTCTTCCATTTTATCAATCAATGGCAAACAGCGAAAAGAGAAGGATCTGAATTCCTTCGAAGCAACAAGAATGTAAATTGTAGCACCGGACGAGACCACAATTAAAAACTGAACAAGCATCACAGCACCCTTTGGTTGCCAAGAGGTTGAACAACCGTGACCCGCATAAGACTGCACAGGACCAAGCAGTGAGCAGCCAGCAGTGCTTGACGGGCTACTGCAGGATGCAAAATGGCAACAGACACATATTCTTTCTGCCTTACTGATGATGACAATAGCAAGCGTTGGACGGCATGCTTCGTCACCTTTTGGTAAGCCTCCACTTATCAGATCAGTGTTACTGTCCCAAGATCATCAATTTTTCTACCTCATGAATTTGGACAGAAAATCCACACAAAGTGGGTACGAGTTAAGTAATAGTGGTCCGGATTATTCCAAATCTGGATATCATTGTTGGGGTGCACTTTCATAAAAGCACCTGATTTGATGGCATCCATGTGTGAATAATTACGTGAACCATTGACAGGAGTTATGACTCGTGTTCCTCATGAATCCAGATGGAAATCCGTATAAAGCAGCCTTGCTGATTGCGAAAATATCAGTGGTTCGGAAATGCTCAACCCTGGATGGTGTTGTTTGGGTACATCTTTTGGAAAGACAACAAGTTTTCAATGGAGACCTCCTCTTTGAATTCTGCAAACCAGCAATGTTGCAAGAACATGGCTTGTCTTCCCTGTGAATCCATATGGAAATACCACACAGAGCAGCCATCTTATAAAAGATACATCAGTAGTCCTGACTTGCTTCCAATTGTTGGGGGTTGATAAAGTGTCATGAACAGAAACTTTTGAAATCTATAGATCTCACAGAAACCTTTGAAATCTATAGATCTCAAAGTCTAAGGCATTCTGAGGTTTGGTGCTCATTGCACAAATTAAAAACCCATTTCAAGTTCACGAAAAATAACACAAACTTATAAAGCTGCATAAGGAAGATTAATCACAACCTGGCCATCAATAAATACGAATAAAACTGAAAATTGCAATGAAAATAGAAAGAAAAGAAAAAAGAATTGACATCTTGAAAAAGAGCATAATTCAAGGTCAACGTTATTTTTTAGGTTTTGTTTAGACTTTGAACAAAGATGCACTTTGTCCCCCCTCTGAGAACAAAAATTAAAAAAAAAAATAATGTTAAATTATGCTCGTTTCCCAGTTCTAAAAAAGTACCTTGAAAAACCTTTCAACAGGATCTATCAAGCTTTGAAGTGTCTCCTTCTGATCCTCGGTGAGTACTTTTGGGAAAGGCAGAACCAACTCCGACTGCATTTGACCTCGGAATATGTTCATGGCAAAGGAAGGAGAATCGACAGCTTTGCGATCTGAACTCCGCTCCTGTGGCTCCTGCCGGGATGTTGCTGGCTTTGCAGCTGTGGCGAATGGTCTGAAATTATAAAATACCTAAATAGCCAAATACAACACACCCCACCAGCAACTTTTGATTTGCAACTGCAGCTGTGGCGAATGGTCTGAAATTATAAAATACCTAAATAGCCAAATACAACACACCCCACAAGCAACTTTTGATTTGCAACTGCAGCTGTGGAAAATGGTCTGAAATTATAAAATACCTAACAACACACCCCACCAGCAACTTTTGATTTGCAACTGCAGCTGTGGCGAATGGTCTGAAATTATAAAATACCGAAATAGCCAAATACAACACACCCCACCAGCAACTTTTGATTTGCAACAATTTGACTGTTCCACTTCACACTCAAACATCATGTCCACCTTTGAGAGTGTGCAATCTCATCTCTCAATATAGGCCAATCATGTGATTCACCGTAACCACAAATTGATGCAATATAAAGAAAAAAATAAACTTCATTTACGAACTTTTTCAAAAAACATCATAAGATTTACACTCAATGTTTCAACACATAAAAGCATAAATAAAACTAAAAGCAGAAATAAAAACTTTAAAGCAGAAATAAAAGTGCCACACTCTGCAACTGAGGTTTATTTCTGCAGGAATAGAAGTATTTTTATAAAATGGCATTGTTGCCCCATTTGATTACCATTTGTATGACAGTTGGTTCTGTCACCGACAGAAGAGACTGTCCTGCTCCCTGTTTCACCCACACTCGAAAAAACTCCATGCCAAATTGATCGATGCAGAGAGTTTCGGATTTCGCTTGCAGACATTTTGAAGATGAGGATTAAGAATAATAAAATGACATTCAAAAATAATCTTTTGGAAAATTTCCAATTGCGGTTGTGAAAATGAAATGCTGGACATGAACCAATAATAAAAACCAGTTTGAATCTGAAAAACCCTCCATGCTCTTCGTCAGCATGTACGAAGAATCCATGTTGGGCGGCGAAGACTGAATTTACATTTCCGTTTTTTTTTTCTCAAGTTGCAACGGAACACTGGTTTCTTTTGATTTGTTTTACTCCCTTGAACATGTCTTGGGTGGTGTTCGCCCCTACAGTGTGTCCAGGGATCATTATATGGGCATTAAAGTGGCCCATTTAAGGGAATATGGAATATATGAAAATTCCAAATATGGAAATTCGTCGCAGAGCACCCAAATTTTCAGGACAAGTTCCCTGTGATCATTGTGATCAAACATACGGAGGCATGATTTTTCATTCAGCCATCAATTTTAGAGTTAAGGGGCACAAAACCCCATAAGTAACCTGAAGGGGTGTTGGGCCAATTATGGAAAATAGCCGTAGAGCACGCAAATTTTCAGGACATGCTTCTTGTGATGAGTGTATTCAAATATAAAAATATGAGGAGGCATGATTTTTCCTCCCACCTCGATTTTTAGGGTAGAGTTCAGGGGCCCCAAAGACCTATGTGCCCATTAAAAGGAATAGGGCCGAATATACAAAAATCAGCACAGAGTAACCAACGTTTCATGGTAAGTTCCCTGTGGTGATAGTAACAAAATATGAGCAAGTATATGAGCATGATATGAGCAAAATATGAGCAAATAAAAGCAAGTTTTTTGGTGTTAAGGGGTCCCAAAGTGCCCATTTCAGGGAATAGGACTGTATATTTCCTGATGTGTGGATCGAGCCCCTTGATCAAACTATGTGCCGCTATTTTCAGTTGACGTGATTCCAAAGGGAGACTTAGCCGTCCCTGGGCACAAAATTGTCGTCAGTGGAGGCTTTCATTCGGACAGACCTCAAGATTTGTTGAGTTCATATGGACTCATCGAGCTGATACCCAACCTTGGTCCAGATGTCGTTCCCTACCGGAATACCACAATTGCATCGTTTTCAACGGAAGTGAAAGTTTTGAACAACCACAGTGAATCTGTACCAAACTCTGTCGGAGTCACAAGTGAGCACAAACGAGGGAGGCTTCCTTCCGAATGGTACTCGGTGAGAGTTGTCCTTTTGTGGAGAAGGTAATAATGACACTTTCGCACAGAAAAAGGATGACTTCGGTAGATCTAATTTAGTGAAACTCAAAATATGCACCGGGAATGCCTCTCCCATATATCAGAGACCTTATCGGGTTCCATACCACCGGCATGAAGAATTGATGCTCCTCCTGGACATCTTGAAGGAGAACATAATCGAGCCCAGTGCTAGCCCATTGGTCCTCGTGAGGAAGAATGATGGATCCCATTGGGCCTGCGGTGATTTCCGTGACCTCAACAGTGTGACCAGAAAAGATATTTACGGTTTGACCCTTGATCGCTCTCTGAGAACTACCTATCACTTCACGACTCTTGATACGGCAGCGGGATTTGTCACTCTTCATCTTGAGGACAAGGAGAAGACAAGCTTCACCACGTGCTTTGGATCATTCAATTTCAAAGTAATGCCCTTCGAATTGCGGAATGCTCTTTCCACCTATCAAGATGGGCGTTTCCAGATTTTCCTGGACGATTGGGTTGTGGGGCATCAGGTGGACCAAAAACAACAGGAAGCTATATCACAGTACAGGGATAAGACAGTATGCTCACTTCCTTCAAAAATGCGTGCACGTTTTAGCAGACGAACTTGTGTTCCTTGTCAAAATTTTAACATTGTCGCAATTGGGAACAGAAACTTTTGTTTCTCTGCAACAATGAGTGCAGAGAAACAAAAGAAACAACCTGCAACTTGCGTTGCAACCAACGAACTTGTGTTTGCACGAAAAAAGCAGGCTGTTTTTTTCAAGTTAGCATACTGTTTAATTTCTATACTGTGGCTATATTATCAAAGAAGGTTAAATGGATCACTAGATGGGGTTTTTGGGCTCCGAAGTCCAAACATGGAGGTTGGAGGAAAAATCATGCCTCCTTCTATGTCAACAATCTACAGGGTGGTCCACAAGTCCCTGAGCAGGTGTTTGGTTTGTCGTGTGGATGCCGTCGTGCTCTACGCATTACGCCATTTTGGTCCATGTCCGGTCCGACATTTTACGCAGTGGTTGGAGTTAGCGACTAGCGTGGTGAATGCATGCCTGATCGACACTTTCAATTGGTTGTTGCCGTTGTAGCGGTGTGTTGCGACCTTGACCTTTATGATGCCCCATAATGAATTATCACAGGTTGTGAGGTCAGGGCTGCGTCGTGGCCAGTTCAAGGGCGCAGGGAGAGCTGCTGGTCTTTGTCCGATCCATCTTCCTGGCAGGACTTCGTTCAGGAATTCACGGACCTGCAGCCCGTAATGCGCTGGTGCCCCATCCTGTTGTAACCTAGGCATTCTGCAGTAAATTCCGATTTCTGGAATGAACCATTCTATCCACGTGGCGAGGTACGTTAATTGATTCATGGTCGCTTCAAAATTATGGGTCGATGCAAACGTCGTGGCTGATGGCCGCAGATAACATCACATGTGGGGAGGATTGGAACATGGAACACAGAAATCAGCAAAAACGCAAAACAAACCGGTGCTCAGGGACTTTTGGACCACCCTGTACAATTCAATTCCTTCTACAAACATCACAGGGACCTTCTATGAAAATTTGGGTGCTCCATACGACGATTTTCCACATTTGGCCATGATCCTTTTATGAACACTTTGAGGGCCCCTTGACAAAACTGCAGGTCGGATGAAAACTCATGCCTTGTTATGTTTGATCACAATTATCACAGGGAACTTGTTTTGAACATTTGGGCACTCTACGATGAGTTTCTATATATGGCCCTATTCTCTTTGATGGGGTCTTTGCGGCCCCCCAACTCCAAAAATGAAGGTCAGAATAAAAATCATGCCTCCTTATGTTCGATTACAATCATCACAGGGAACTTGTACCGAAAAACGTTCGTGCTCCCCTCAAATGGGCCACTTTGGGTGCCCAAATACAGGGTGTCCTACTTGAAAGAGGCCCTTCGTGTTTTACGTTTGTTTCGCATTTTTTTCTATGGTCCAGATTTGCATCCGGCAAATCCAGGGAGGTTTGGTTGTCGCAACACATGGTGTTAACTGTTGCATACTCAACTGACATGGTGTTAACTGTTGCATGGTGTTCAACTGATATGGCGTTCAGAGTCTGGGCGAGGCAGGGTTGCTGGGCCAGATGTCGGAAGATTTTTTCCGTTGCTCTGGATGCGGATGCTGAAGTCCTCTACCCCCCCTCCTTAGTCCCTCCAAGTGTTCGGGTTCGCCTTTGGTAGAATGGGGAAAAATCCTTTTCGACATCTTGGCAAACATTGTGCAGGAAAGAGAAAATGATTTTGCATTTCAATAACGCTCTGCTTGCGAGTTTTCAATTTAAGAAAGATAAACTGGACACACACTTTTCTGCGGTTGTCCTGGGGGTGCAGTGGACATAAAGGAAGGCCAAACATTGGCCTTCGTCTGGCAAGAATTTAAACAACTCTTCTCAAACGTGAAAAACCTAGCTACGGAGCTAAAACCAACCGTTTTGAACGACATGCTCTTCTTGGCAGGGAAGGATTCTTGGTGATGGAAGCAACTCCAACTGATCTTGCACACAAGAACATATTTACAGAGCCAAATAAATGTACTGAAGTTATGCAGATGCAAATTGAGCTGCAAAAACTGCAAAGCTGTCTGATCTAAAATGAAATCTAAATGTTGATTTTCTACACGAGAGTAGAGAGATAGGTCGAGGACTGGCTTCTTGTAGGGTAAAGTTGTGGAGACATTTCCAAATGTGACTTGTCGCAGAGCCAATGCCATTCAGAGAGCAATGGTTTTCTGCTGGGGAAAGTCGGATTTCTTTTTTTTAATTTCAAAAACATGCCGCACAGCACACTATTCAGACAATTTTGAAAATAGTGATATAAAAAATCCAGTCTTTCTCCGACAGAAAACCAATCCTCTGATGTATCCCCGTCGCACAGCAAACACGTCGCACAGCACACCATTCAGACTATTTTGAAAATAGAGATAAAAATCCAGTCTTTCTCCGACAGAAAACCAATCCTCTGATGTATCCCTATGCTGTGGGAAACATTGTTCCAGCAAGGGATAACTAGAGTGCTCCTTGATAAAACCACAACGAATTCATGTGATGGATGAAATAAAACAGTCAATGTTTGTAATGAGAAGACTTCATGAGTTTAAACCCTGCTGGAGATCAATCAGCCCTGTGCTGGTAAATACGAGGTGCATTTCAAAAGTCTTTGACGTTTCCTTCTGGAACAAAAACTGCATAAGATAAACCTTTGAAACTTTGTCACTTTGTGATCTGATGCTTTTGCTGTAAATGTGCCAAATTTCAGCAAGTTTGCACTGTTTTGTTTCGTTTTGGCCTACATTTCTGTGGAGGTCGTTGTAGGCACTGGGTGAAATTGATGAATGTTTTCAATTGTCGAGCAAAACGGTCAATTTTCGCACAATAAAGCATGAAAAGCCCGATGCAATTTCACCACAATTCCAGGGTGTCTTCAGTGATTCTATCCTGTCTAAAAATGGTGTCAGAATTTGGGTCCTTCCACAAAACGGAGGTAGGGAGGCTGCTAAAGATGTCGAACGCTCAATCTGACCTGCAGCAGCAGTTTCTGAGGTCAGAATGAGCGTTCGACATCTTTGGCAGCCTCCCTACCTCTGTTTAGTGGAAGGACCCAAATTCTGACACCATTTTTAGACAGGATAGAATCACTGAAGACACCCTGGAATTGTGGTGAAATTGCATCGGGCTTTTCATGCTTCATTGTGCGAAAATTGACCGTTTTTGCTCGACAATTGAAAACATTCATCAATTTCACCCAGTGCCTACAACGACCTCCACAGAAATGTAGGCCAAAACGAAACAAACAGTGCAAACTTGCTGAAATTTGGCACATTTACAGCAAAAGCATCAGATCACAAAGTGACAAAGTTTCAAAGGTTTATCTCATGTAGTTTTTGTTCAAGAACTACATGAGATACATCGTTTTCAACGTAAGTGAAAGTTTTGAACAACCACAGTGAATCTGTACCAAACTCTGTCGGAGTCACAAGTGAGCACAAACGAGGGAGGCTTCCTTCCGAATGGTACTCGGTGAGAGTTGTCCTTTTGTGGAGAAGGTAATAATGACACTTTCGCACAGAAAAAGGATGACTTCGGTAGATCTAATTTAGTGAAACTCAAAATATGCACCGGGAATGCCTCTCCCATATATCAGAGACCTTATCGGGTTCCATACCACCGGCATGAAGAATTGATGCTCCTCCTGGACATCTTGAAGGAGAACATAATCGAGCCCAGTGCTAGCCCATTGGTCCTCGTGAGGAAGAATGATGGATCCCATTGGGCCTGCGGTGATTTCCGTGACCTCAACAGTGTGACCAGAAAAGATATTTACGGTTTGACCCTTGATCGCTCTCTGAGAACTACCTATCACTTCACGACTCTTGATACGGCAGCGGGATTTGTCACTCTTCATCTTGAGGACAAGGAGAAGACAAGCTTCACCACGTGCTTTGGATCATTCAATTTCAAAGTAATGCCCTTCGAATTGCGGAATGCTCTTTCCACCTATCAAGATGGGCGTTTCCAGATTTTCCTGGACGATTGGGTTGTGGGGCATCAGGTGGACCAAAAACAACAGAAGCTATATCACAGTACAGGGATAAGACAGTATGCTCACTTCCTTCAAAATGCGTGCACGTTTTAGCAGACGAACTTGTGTTCCTTGTCAAAATTTTAACATTGTCGCAATTGGGAACAGAAACTTTTGTTTCTCTGCAACAATGAGTGCAGAGAAACAAAAGAAACAACCTGCAACTTGTGTTGCAACAACGAACTTGTGTTTGCACGAAAAAAGCAGGCTGTTTTTTTTCAAGTTAGCATACTGTTTAATTTCTATACTGTGGCTATATTATCAAAGAAGGTTAAATGGATCACTAGATGGGGTTTTTGGGCTCCGAAGTCCAAACATGGAGGTTGGAGGAAAAATCACGCCTCCTTCTATGTCAACAATCTACAGGGTGGTCCACAAGTCCCTGAGCAGGTGTTTGGTTTGTCGTGTGGATGCCGTCGTGCTCTACGCATTACGCCATTTTGGTCCATGTCCGGTCCGACATTTTACGCAGTGGTTGGAGTTAGCGACTAGCGTGGTGAATGCATGCCTGATCGACACTTTCAATTGGTTGTTGCCGTTGTAGCGGTGTGTTGCGACCTTGACCTTTATGATGCCCCATAATGAATTATCACAGGTTGTGAGGTCAGGGCTGCGTCGTGGACAGTTCAAGGGCGCAGGGAGAGCTGCTGGTCTTTGTCCGATCCATCTTCCTGGCAGGACTTCGTTCAGGAATTCACGGACCTGCAGCCCGTAATGCGCTGGTGCCCCATCCTGTTGTAACCATAGGCATTCTGCAGTAAATTCCGATTTCTGGAATGAACCATTCTATCCACGTGGCGAGGTACGTTAATTGATTCATGGTCGCTTCAAAATTATGGGTCGATGCAAACGTCGTGGCTGATGGCCGCAGATAACATCACATGTGGGGAGGATTGGAACATGGAACACAGAAATCAGCAAAAACGCCAAACAAACCGGTGCTCAGGGACTTTTGGACCACCCTGTACAATTCAATTCCTTCTACAAACATCACAGGGACCTTCTATGAAAATTTGGGTGCTCCATACGACGATTTTCCACATTTGGCCCTGATCCTTTTATGAACACTTTGAGGGCCCCTTGACAAAACTGCAGGTCGGATGAAAACTCATGCCTTGTTATGTTTGATCACAATTATCACAGGGAACTTGTTTTGAACATTTGGGCACTCTACGATGAGTTTCCATATATGGCCCTATTCTCTTTGATGGGGTCTTTGCGGCCCCCCAACTCCAAAAATGAAGGTCAGAATAAAAATCATGCCTCCTTATGTTCGATTACAATCATCACAGGGAACTTGTACCGAAAAACGTTCGTGCTCCCCTCAAATGGGCCACTTTGGGTGCCCAAATACAGGGTGTCCTACTTGAAAGAGGCCCTTCGTGTTTTACGTTTGTTTCGCATTTTTTCTATGGTCCAGATTTGCATCGGCAAATCCAGGGAGGTTTGGTTGTCGCAACACATGGTGTTAACTGTTGCATACTCAACTGACATGGTGTTAACTGTTGCATGGTGTTCAACTGATATGGCGTTCAGAGTCTGGGCGAGGCAGGGTTGCTGGGCCAGATGTCGGAATGATTTTTTCCGTTGCTCTGGATGCGGATGCTGAAGTCCTCTACCCCCTCCTTAGTCCCTCCAAGTGTTCGGGTTCGCCTTTGGTAGAATGGGGAAAAATCCTTTTCGACATCTTGGCAAACATTGTGCAGGAAAGAGAAAATGATTTTGCATTTCAATAACGCTCTGCTTGCGAGTTTTCAATTTAAGAAAGATAAACTGGACACACACTTTTCTGCGGTTGTCCTGGGGGTGCAGTGGACATAAAGGAAGGCCAAACATTGGCCTTCGTCTGGCAAGAATTTAAACAACTCTTCTCAAACGTGAAAAACCTAGCTACGGAGCTAAAACCAACCGTTTTGAACGACATGCTCTTCTTGGCAGGGAAGGATTCTTGGTGATGGAAGCAACTCCAACTGATCTTGCACACAAGAACATATTTACAGAGCCAAATAAATGTACTGAAGTTATGCAGATGCAAATTGAGCTGCAAAAACTGCAAAGCTGTCTGATCTAAAATGAAATCTAAATGTTGATTTTCTACACGAGATGTAGAGAGATAGGTCGAGGACTGGCTTCTTGTAGGGTAAAGTTGTGGAGACATTTCCAAAATGTGACTTGTCGCAGAGCCAATGCCATTCAGAGAGCAATGGTTTTCTGCTGGGGAAAGTCGGATTTCTTTTTTTTAATTTCAAAAACATGCCGCACAGCACACTATTCAGACAATTTTGAAAATAGTGATATAAAAAATCCAGTCTTTCTCCGACAGAAAACCAATCCTCTGATGTATCCCGTCGCACAGCAAACACGTCGCACAGCACACCATTCAGACTATTTTGAAAATAGAGATAAAAATCCAGTCTTTCTCCGACAGAAAACCAATCCTCTGATGTATCCCTATGCTGTGGGAAACATTGTTCCAGCAAGGGATAACTAGAGTGCTCCTTGATAAAACCACAACGAATTCATGTGATGGATGAAATAAAACAGTCAATGTTTGTAATGAGAAGACTTCATGAGTTTAAACCCTGCTGGAGATCAATCAGCCCTGTGCTGGTAAATACGAGGTGCATTTCAAAAGTCTTTGACGTTTCCTTCTGGAACAAAAACTGCATAAGATAAACCTTTGAAACTTTGTCACTTTGTGATCTGATGCTTTTGCTGTAAATGTGCCAAATTTCAGCAAGTTTGCACTGTTTGTTTCGTTTTGGCCTACATTTCTGTGGAGGTCGTTGTAGGCACTGGGTGAAATTGATGAATGTTTTCAATTGTCGAGCAAAAACGGTCAATTTTCGCACAATGAAGCATGAAAAGCCCGATGCAATTTCACCACAATTCCAGGGTGTCTTCAGTGATTCTATCCTGTCTAAAAATGGTGTCAGAATTTGGGTCCTTCCACAAAACGGAGGTTGGGAGGCTGCTAAAGATGTCGTACGCTCAATCTGACCTGCAGCAGCAGTTTCCGAGGTCAGAATGAGCGTTCGACATCTTTGGCAGCCTCCCTACCTCTGTTTAGTGGAAGGACCCAAATTCTGACACCATTTTTAGACAGGATAGAATCACTGAAGACACCCTGGAATTGTGGTGAAATTGCATCGGGCTTTTCATGCTTCATTGTGCGAAAATTGACCGTTTTTGCTCGACAATTGAAAACATTCATCAATTTCACCCAGTGCCTACAACGACCTCCACAGAAATGTGGGCCAAAACGAAACAAACAGTGCAAACTTGCTGAAATTTGGCACATTTACAGCAAAAGCATCAGATCACAAAGTGACAAAGTTTCAAAGGTTTATCTCATGTAGTTTTTGTTCAAGAAGGAAACGTCAAAGACTTTTGAAATGCACCTCGTAGGCCCGGACTTTGCTTTTTCAGTAATAAATGTGCTAGATATCATCTCATCACAAATTCCCCTTTCGTGGCTTAAATCTGGAACACCCTCAACAACCCGAAGAACTGAGATTCCGAAGCAACAGTATCGGTCTATTTTAAGAAAGCCCGGGCTCCTCCAAGTGATTTGTTTCAGTTGAAAATTGGTCTTTTGAAGCTTTGGACGCAGCCAGTCATCTATCCAACCCTGGGCTTGCAATTGAATCGTTTTAGCTCAAAATGGGTGAATATTTTGATTAAAAATTTGCAATTTATATCATATCTTCTCTGTAGTTTTTATTGAAATCACAGGGCACATTTCCAGGCGTCACAACATCGTAGTCAGGTGTAAATCGTATGATCAAAGCAGACACACTAACTACCGTACACCTGACGACGATTGTATGACACCTCGAAATGTGTCGTGTATTGGATTGTGTTCGTTGACTTCTGTGATCCCAATGCATCCTACGATTGTCAGCAAGAGGATCCCTCTGCGTCACCTCGAAATGTGCCATGTGATTTCAATTTAAACTATGGAGATGTCAGTTGCAAGTATGCTCAATCAAATGTCGAATTCTCAGCCGAATATCAACGATCGGATTAAGTAGATTAAAACAGGGCGTTTAAATCTTTGGAAGTCAATCAACCATACAAACATTGACACAAAAATGAGAGCCCAAATTCCCCATTGCCACTAAGCTTAAAACTAGCCCTAAGCTTCAGAATTGGCACTCAGCTCGATTCCCCAAATCGCCTAAGTCGAAGCCGAGTGGAAGCCAAGGCGAAGCCCAATGGGGAATAGAGCTGAGTGGGAGCGGAGTGGCAACTTCGACTTGAGCGCAATTGCGATTCCCCATTGGGATTCACCTGAATCCTAGGTGAAGCGGAGTGGATTCTCATTGATAAGCTTAGGTTGATCCATAGCAAACTTACTCGTTTTGTCTATCTGTTTTATTTCTCTGATTTCTGTAAATTGGCTCAATTTTCAAGCTGCTGTTTGGCGACTCTGCACAGAAAACAATCCGCGGAACACATTTTTCGCAATTTGATTGCCAAAAATGAAAATGTGATGAATTTGAAGGAAGGTGAACACCAACAAATGATTTATTTCCAAATTTGAAAATATTTGTTACTGGCAGGTCGTCTGCTGAACTCGGGTCGTCTGCACCACAGTCAGACGTGGTTATCACTATACCAAGAAACCACACTGATTTTTGCGACTCGAATAGACGGTTTTGTTTTCCGTGTGCAACCTGACCGCTCTCGTCATTTGATGCGACGTTGCCATGGACACGGCTTCAACAGCGCTCGCCGCTGGCACTCACGGAAGTCGGAGCCCAGCTTCAACTCAAATGTTGGGGAATCGCGTGAAGCCCAGCTTCAACTAGCACTCCGCTCGCCCTCACGTAAGTTGAAGCGGAGTAATAAGCTTAGTGGCAATGGGGAATACGGGCCGAAGACTTCCACCAAAGGCATCAAAAATTCTTTGTTTTGGTATTCTTTCAGTGCTCCAATTTGAACAGTCGAGATCTGTTTTCAGGCAATTGCCAAGAAACTAAAGTGACATGTTGAAGATACAATTCCACGTAGCAGTTCAAATAGTGTTGATAGCTTCTTCCAAAATTGATAGTCTCATGTAGAAAAGAGTGTGGACCCACAAAAGGAAAACTACTAACAGGCATTTATTCAAGTCCGGGAACTTCAAATATGGGGTATTCCAATATAGTAGACCCATAGATAGAGCACTCTGAAAATGGTGAAAAGGAATTGTCACTGCCAAAACGAAATCAATCATTTCAACCATCTTTTATGATTTCTTTATCATTTCAGTCATTTGAAAGGCAATTCCAGCTAATGTGAATGGGCGATTTTCCACGAAATGTGAAAATATCCACGAAATTCATTGATTTCCACGAAATATCTCCTTTTTTCACGATATACATGCGAAAATGTCGTGTTTTTCCTTGTTTAATTACGTGGCAAACACAGTGTACAAAAACATTTGAAAAATAAAGCTTTCTTTTGCTCTTTTCTCAGTCTCTTCTTCACTTTATTTACATCATTTTTTCCAATGTATTGTTCCTGCAAAATTCAAAGCAATCACATTGTAAAAAAATGACTGAAAATGCATTTTTGACAGGTTCTGGCCTTTTTATTTCCACCGCCAAATAACGAAATTTTTTGACTTTTGAGCGAAATTTTCCAAAAAGTATCACCATTTTCAACGTGCTCAACCCATAGATACCTAATTCTCTTATTATTTATTTCAATTTGTGGACCTATAAATGGTTATTCTGTCAGGTCTTCATTATTTCAGTCCATGGACCCAAATCATCTTGGTCGTCATTGATTCAAAAGTCGTGTGGGACCTTGTAACATTTAGAGCTCAGGCCTGAAGAAAAGCTGGTGTAGCCTGCCCTAGAGCATTTTTGTTGTGCTTGAAGATCGGAAAATGAATCTCATTTGAGACCCTGCTGCTGCCATCCTGCATAGAAATTAAACCCCACATTCGAAAACGTCATTACGCACTCCTGGCCGCAGCAGGCCTGAAAACGTGGACATCTAGTGATTTTCGTGGGGAATATCAGATGTGTTCAATCAGCAAATTAAAAACACAACAGTAATTTTTTCAGCCAACCGCAGGTTGAAAATAATTTTCTCGTGAAACAAACTGCAAAACGACAGAGGACTGCAATTGCCTGCTTTGGAAGCCAGTGCCTTCGCCACTGAGCCGTTCCGCAAATCTTGAAGTTCCCTCAGTTCGCTGTTCCAATTTCGGATATCTATTTACGCATTTTTATTCTGTAAATTTTGCACAAAAAATAATTAAGGGGTAACAAAACTAATTTCAGACCTTCAGCATCTTGTTTTGCTTTAACGAAGAAAAGTAATGCAGTGTGAATTCAGTGTCAGCCTATTTGCATTCGCTGCATTTTTCAAGTGTTTAAAAACAACCAGAAGAGGTAATTTTCGTGCCATCAGGAAAGATGTTCTCTCTATCAGCCATTCGCCTTTGAGGAGAAGGAAAACACCAACTGAATTGGGCTCAGTTGTGGCTACTGAACACTTCTCTGGCTTAAGATGGAAATTTGCTTGATAAGCTTTCTACGTGTCATGATTTTTAAAGAGAAGGAAAACTAAATTACTGGAATTACTAAACACATGTTTAACATTGGGCATTTTTAACTGGAAAAGTCAAATATCTGCTGAGCAGCATGAATAAATTGGAAGCCATATGAGGCCTTTTTTCAAAACAGCAAGCACCCATCAAAATAAAATCACCTGAGTGCAGGCTGTTCATGCCAAAATGAAGGACAGATTCACTTCACTGCAACATAGGTTATAACTCCTTGCCATTTCGACTTTTGAGATCACCAATCATATGCAGCTGATACATACTTGTACGTATCACATCGCTGCCGTACAAGTGGGTAGGTAAGTATTAAATTCATTCTCCTGGCAGCAACAAATTGCTTTTGAATTACGGTGTACTTGTAATTCATGAGTTTTTAATTGGAACATAAGCTGGCAAAAATGCAGCTAATGCAGGGACAGCTACAACTTTTGCCAAAAGTCAAAAATGCGACCATAAAGTCAGCAATTGCAGAATTTCATTTTATGGGCATGCCAGCTCAAAAAGTCATCCCTTTTTGACTAAAATCACTCATATCCAGGGGTGTTTTCTTATAACCTTAACAACAACAGATAACGTGCAATAAAAACAGACATAATTTAAAAATTTATTGACAGAAAAATACAATGTACAAAATATAAATTACAAAACATCGCGTGAAAATCTTCTATTGAAACCTTTCGTTGAACAGGTAACGTTCAACCGGGTATTGCTACAGCTACCTGGTACGGTCATTGGCATTGTACCAGTTGCAATTTTGCGGGATGTGCGAAAACCACTTTGTTAATCACCCCAAAAATCCAAACCAAACCAGAAAAGACTGATTTTCGATGCAATTTATGCACTTTTAAAATCAAATTGTGTCTGGCACCACGATCCATTTCACAAACACTGTAAGTAGTTACCTGATTTAAGGCCATTTTAGTGTCAGTAAATCATGACATCGATCCTAAAATGATCCAGAATTAATTTTAGAATCAGGTAACTACTTACAGACTTTTAAAATCATCGAAAATTTTGGCTGCCCGTGAGAGGAGCTTATTGGTGTCTGAATTTCACGAGGCAATAACCTAGGCGAATTCCTGGCACCTAACCCTATCTACTGTTCGTTCAATGGCACTTGCTCCACAAGATCAATTGTTGTGCATGTAAAATGCAAGCAGTTACAGGCAACTTTATCACTCACATTCAGAACAAGCTTGAGTTGGCAGGTGATTGCCATTGGTGGTGTGGAACTCCAAATGTTTTGTCAAAAAGCAAAGTCTGTCCTGGATGGCTGTACAGATCAAAATATGTCAGCGACAAATTAACTCCGACTCCCCATTTCCAAGATATACGTAGGTCATCCCAGAGTAGTCTGCAACTATTCTGTGACAGGGTCTTCCTGACGTGTCTGAAGTTTAATTTTCTGTTTAAAATGATGGCCTGTCTTTCCTCTTTCAGATGTGCCTTGTGAATTTAGGATTTGTAAGATTTCTGGCTTTCTGAGTTGAAATTCGAGAAGGCTGATTTCACCTGAGCCAAGAAAACATGCAATTTTCAAAATGATCATGTCAGATTTTATGTTTTCACATGCTTCAAACTTGGGGAAAATGGGACCACGATCCATAATGATCTCATTAGTGTGTATGGCGAGGACATCTGTTCCTGTTGCAGTGTTGCCGATTGGATCAGCCAATTCAAGGCTGGCAGGGAAACCGTTGAAGATGCACCACGTTGGGGTCACAGTCAAAACAGATTGTGAACGACCAAACAATTGCAGTTGTCCAGGGGACAATCGCGGATCATCCAAATGCAACAGTGGAACACATTGTGGCTGAGACTTGTTTAAACAATGGTACTGTTGGCAGAATGCCATGCTTCAATGGTGCTTCCAAAAGTTGTCTCTTAGGTCCAAAAACAGCGACCAAAAGAAGGCACCACCTTCACTTTGCTGCTGCATGACAATGCTGGGCCACGCAAAACAGCTCACGTTAGGCAATTTCTCGCAGAGAATAAAATTACTAAACTGGCTCATCCACCCTACAGTCCCAACCTGGCCCCACACGATTTTTGGATTTTTCCAAAAATCAAATCTGGGATTGCAGGGAAGCCTTTCACCCGGACCCAAAATCTTTCAAAAGCCATAAATTCACAACGAAAGGCAATCCCTCAATCTAAAGACTGCCATGCCATTGAATCATGGCATACAAGGCTGCAACGCTGCACAGAAGTAACGGGAGAATACATCGAAAGAATGGGACAGTAGCAGGTTAGATTCCTTTCTTTTTGTCCAAATAAAAAAGCAGTTGCAAAATACTCTGGGATGACCTACGTAGCTACCCAAAGGGCCCATTTGGGGGGTGAAACGGCTGAACTTAATTTCACCTGATAAACCCCAATTTTTGCATGCAGGTCCATCGCATCATACCAAAAACAAAAGATTCAGGAAAAATACGTTCCAACGCCCCATTTCCAAGATATGGCATCCCAAAGGGCCTCAAAATGGCCACATGCGTGCCTCCAGATGTAGCACTGTTCATCTAGAACTCATTTTCTCTGATACTTCTATGCATCCTGGAAAGTAATCTGCTCGAAATCGGCTTCACTTGAATCGAGAGCTCCCTCCATCTTCAGAACACTCGCATCATCCATCTGAACAGCTGTCTGCTGCTGTAAGGATCCCTGGATCTCTCGAATCTGGAGAAACAACAGTGCAACAATCAGTTTGCAGTTTTCGAATAAAAAGTTTCTGGGAAATGTTCTATTACGTTCGATTAAAAAAAGTTCTATTACGAGTGTTGTGAAGACTGGAAATGTTTTCCTGAAATGGAATGGTGTGCTTAAAATTTCATTTTCTCGGTTTGGTTAGCCTGACTCCCCTAACTCTCGTAAGCCAGGCTTGCGCCTGTGGTGCAGCCGGAAGAAAAGCAAACAAAAGCATAAACAAGTGAAAAGAAGACAAAGCAATGAGGACACCAGGTGGGCTGAGCAGCCCCTTGCAACCCAGTTTGGGATGCCCCTCCCAGGCCCACAAAAATTTTTCACTCCTTGGCTCAAAATCTTATTTTCTATAGCAAAAAATTTGCACATGCTCCACACTTTTTCAGAACATTCCGGGATGGCTTACTGCACAAAACTAACATAAGATCACCCCACAATTGGAGAAAGACTCGGAAGTAATGTGAAGACACCTCTGCTATTTTACTTCACAAGCTGTAAATTTTAGTTTCAATAAAATCTGACTCTGAAATTCTAGTGGAAATCTGACTGTAGGAATTTGGGTTCATGCTTGGCTTGCAAAAATGTGATTTCCAACCCAGAAAATAAAATTTCTGTCAGGTTATGTGGTTGTAGTTATCCGCACAGTTTTCCGTTTTCCATCTACCCTATTGAAGATTGGAAGAGAAAAAAAGTTCCTCCATGTGCATTAGAGAATGAACTGAATGCAGAACAGGTTTCTTCTGAATGTCTGAAAAGGGAAAAATTGTTCCTAGAGCAAGAAAAAAGTAAAGCACTGAAATCAGTGGGTTGTAAATTTGCAAGAACTCGACATGCAGAGAGAACAACCCTTACCGGTCATTATTGACGATTATACTCCCACTATATTTATACTTGATTGATTAGATCCCATATCGGCTGCTTCATGCATAATCCATTATGAAGTTGTGTCATCTTGATAACGGGTGTGCGAAGCTGTCAATGTTTGTCAATACTCTATCAATCGTCGAAAAATGCCCTATGTGGTTTCTTAGAATGCTGGGAAAAGTCACGAGTAGAAAGTGGTCTCTCATTTTGAACACAGACAAAGCAGCCGATCTATGATCATCGGCATTGGAAAATGCAGTGAAACATTAAATAAAATCTTCCTGGGAGAATCACACGGCAACATAACCATTTCAGAGGCTGGGGGCAATAATTTTATTCTCACCTGTTGGCCATCCTGAGCCACAATCACCACTTTAGCTCCAGACGAAATTAGAGCTTGTTGGGTAGGATTAACAATTTTCAACAGAGTGGAATTGGAATCAGCGGACTGTGTCTGGAAAGCATATGATAAAACAACATGGAAAGTTGAAATGCAAGGAAAAAAGAATGAACACAAAATAAGTCAAAATGGTTACTGACATTAAAATAAAAAACTGACATTTAACTGAAAAAACGAGATAGCCAGGAGACAATAATTTTTATGGCAAGTCCTAGGCTGATGTGTTCTGGCATGTGTCAATTCTTTTGGCAACTGATATCACGATGCCCTCCTGCTTTAAATGCATCTCTTTCGCAATGCGAACCATTACAATTCAACCAGGTGTTCGGATGATCACCTTTCAACTGGGCATTCAGACGATTACCTGGCGACATAATAAAAACATAAAACTTTTGTCCCAAAATGCTTTCAAATGAGGTGGGGCACACAGGTCACATGTCCAAAATAGGTTGAAGCTCCACGTAAACTACCGGGCAGTTCTGAAGCATTGTTCACACAAGAAGATCATTCTTACATGGGTATGAATAGCACCAGAAATGCATGAATGCATGCTCCTGGTCCTCAGAGAGACAAAGAGTCAAGATTGATGATGCATTGATGTGTGTTACAGTATCGTTTAGAGGACATCAAGGATAAATCAAATGTCCAAAATCAAGTCACAACATTTTTCTGCACAGTGCGCAACAGAATTCCTATCTTTTTTGCTGTAACAGATTCTTTCATGCAAAAACTGAAACGTTTAATGTTAAGCTTCACAAAAAAAGAAAAAAACTGACGGAATAGAATTGCAAATGTAAGAAAAGTGATTCCAAACCTGGTCACTTGGTGCCACAATCACATACTGTTGACTCAGCGAAGGTTGATGAGGCACAGCAAATTTCTGAGATCCACTACTCATGACTATGGCAGATCTCTGAGATTGCAACTGACCTGGAGATGGGTTGGCGCGTGGAGTAAGAAATATGGAAAAAAATATGGAATGGAGGTACCTATGTCAAGGTCAGGTGTGGAACTTATGTGAGCAAAGATTATGAGATATGTTGAAAATTTACACAGATGACTACAGAAATTAATTTTCTAGGCAATTAATTAATTTCCTTAACCTGCACCTATAAAAAAGGTGGGAACCAAGAAATGCATTAATTTTCAGTTTCAGAAAATCAGGGCGTCCAGCGGCAGCAGACCAAAATATTGTAGGAATATAGGAAAAAAATTTCAAAAATATAGGAAAATTTATCATTTTCAGCAAACAGTTTGCACTTTTTGGCATTCACTGGACATTTGGCATCAAGAAAAATCGTATAAAATTTAAACTCATCTCATTTAAACTACAGGCTTCTGAGATCTAAATTGCATAGTGATACGAATGCAAACTTCAATGCACATCATCATAATATCCACCTATCATCTTAGCCCTGCAGAGAGCAGGAGAGATAGAGGGGTACTGGAATCCATTGAATCAGTGCATGGTCTCGTCAAGGCGCAAGGTGTATGGGAGATAGGCTAGATTCAATATTTTCACCTATCCTTAACTAGTTCAGACAAAAATAGGGCACCAGCCAATCCAAGCCAGCCTTTGTTCAGCACATGCTCAGCTGAAATCTTGGGCTTCTATCCTGTCCGTAAACACTGTGGCAAATATTTCCCCCTATTGCGTCGCATGAGCGGAAACTATGATCCTTGTAAGTGCCTCCAATTGTTCTGAATAATTTTAGCAACTCGTCACCAAAAAATCTCATCTTGAAGTTGATTGCTGCCAACAGAGCTTGATTTTTATTACCACCACCAGCAGTCGGATTACTTTCCAGGTGAGTTTGAGATGCTCTGTATCATATGGCATGCTTATGCAGCTGTTCTTCATCAGCTGAACAGCCTGAAAGTTATTACTAATTCTCTATTGGTATCAATTGGATATCAAATGGCCATTGTCATCAGACATATATGAGTAGCCAAGAGTTTGGTAGGTCATCATTGGTCAATGAATTTTCGAAGTGATGGGTCAAAATCAAAGAGAAATATCTAGAAATCCAGAAGCTCTTTTGGTAGGTAGGTATATCAAGAAAGAGATTTTGACGAAATCTCCAACTATTGATGGATAAATGGATGGATTTTTACAAATCAATAAAAAAATAAAAATAAAAAACAAAAGAATATAAAAATAAAAAATAAAAAAGAAGAGATTTCAATTTTTAATGACAAACCCAAACTGGGAAGAAAATAAATTTTTCCTGCTGCTCGAAAAAACGACAGACTTAGGCCTAAGGGTTTCTACGTCATAGTGATAGGGGGAAGTGGATTGAATGTCATCTGGGTCGAATGTTGTTTTGATCGAACGGCGTTTGGTCCGAGTGGCTTATTGTCCGAATTGCCTTTGGATCGAATGCATCTTGGTTCTAATGATTTTTAGTCCGAATGTGTTTTAGTTCGAATGGTTTTAAGTAAGAATGTTGTTTGGGTCAATTGCATTTTAGGTTGAAGCAGGGTTCATGCCGGGAGCAAAAAAATATAGGATTTCAACCCAAAAAATAGGATTTTCAACCTCAGAAAAATAAGATTTCCAAATCAAATCAAATCAAGCTCGATCATTAGCCGTCTGACGACGCATACGAGCCAGAAACGAATCGAACGGTCCTAGCAAGCTAGAATACCCTCCGACCATCCCATGTATGTTGTCGAAAGACGGCTTTAATCCTGTATCAGACAAGACCGCCATGAATGACGTGGAACAGACAAACTAACCATATCATTCTGTGGATGCTTCTGTTGTGCTGCCTTCCTGAACCATGCTTGTTTATCTGATTTACTTCTCCTTCTAGTCACAAACTCACCCATCATTTATAAGGACTAATGTATGCCTCCTGCATGATTTAGTCAAACCTCTGTAGGAATGCTTTCTTACCTAACTTCCTAAACTCCCCTGAAATAAGAAGAGAGAAAAGAAAATTACATTAGAATCAATCAACTAAAGAAACTTAAACCTGTTGAGTCTGCATCACAGCAGGAGGAAATCATCGAACAACCAGTAACCATCAAACAAATGGCAGAATCTCTTTTCTTGACATCAGAGGGCGGAGAGAGCTAATACCTCAGGATGTTCCCCCAGTCCGAGGTCCTGGTTGATGCATTCACCCTTGATCTGTCTGAATCCATGTTCTCGCCTTATTAATTTGATCATTCTTGCATCTGCCCATCAATCTATCAGTCGACTTTGGTTATCGTCAACAAATATCAAAGCACCCAAGTGAACCAACTCGAGACTTGTCATATTAACCTCCTCAGACAAACACCAATCACATAATTGGGTTTTCTCTTGTTTTCAACAACTAGCGTGATATCAGCAGCTCAGACCAGGGTCAAAAGGAGCGACAGTTCCCTCGCAGCTTACGTAACTTGATGTCTTCAGTATAACAAATTCCCTGACAGTAGCAAATAAGGCCGAAGTTCAACTCCCTATTGCGTACCTCCAGTCAGGGTCCCCAGCCCATGCGCAGCCCATCTTGTCAAATTAAATCTGTTTCCAGTTAACAGATCGTGATCATCATCATCATCATCATCATCATCAACCGCCATCTGAGCTGACAGCCATACGGCCGGTGGCTCGGCGAGGAGGGCCACTCTGGCTGAAAGCCATTACCTCAACCATTTTACCTCAACCTGTCGGCCATTGTCCGACTCTTAACACAATAACATTAACATAACACGCACAACTTGTGACACACTCTCTGCCACCAAGTGCAGAAAACTTTGCTTATGTCTATCTTGTCTTATCTAACTATCTATATGTATCTAATTTGTTTTTTTTTTTTTTTTTTTTTTTTTTTTTTTTTTTTTAACATGCAGTCATGCACAAAAGGTTAAACGTTCAGGAAAAGTCAAAACTGCATCCGAGCCTGAAATGGACAAAAGAAAATAAAACCTGGAACGACAAAAATAAAACAAAATTAAACCTGAAATGAAGAATAAATTAAGACCTGAAACGAAAAGAAGATGAGATCTAAAAAAGCAGAATGGTTAACCTTCGAGTATATAGAACAGTCAAAGTTTCATAATGCATGAAAATCGATACGAAAAGCATGAGGCAAATGAAGTGAACGTAAAAGTAAACGATGGGAATGAAATCCTGGGAATTTGTTAGATCAATGAATCAGCTTGAATGACAAAATGTGAGCAACAAACAATGCCTTAACATGAATACAGGTTCTTTTGAAACCAGGCCTTGGATGATGCTTTACCGGAATGGTATAATTCACTCATTAAGTCCCGAGGCAGGGAATTCCAGTCACGGATAGTGCGAGGAGTAAAAGAATAATGGAATACATCCTTGTTTTATTGAATTATACATCCTTGATCCATGAAAGTATCCTTCCCTCTGACTCCACATCTGCTTCTGTAATATAAGGACACTGACCATACAGACTACCTCGTGAAGCACATAGCAATCTCAGATCAATTGGCACATCCTCTCTCGCCACTCGGCCTTCCCACCAGGCCGCACCCGAAATTTCTGGATGATCTCAGGCACCACGAGCACAACTCTGGCTCGCGCCCTTTGATGATGTGGGACTCACTCACTCCCCATTTTTCCGGGCTTGTGACCGGCAACACTAGCGGAAAGCACGATCGTGACCCATAAACGGTCCCAACCATGCCCCCGCTAGTGCAGGCTGGGTTTCTCAGAAAAATAAGATTTCCAAACCCAAAAAATATAATTTTCAACCCAAAAAACTAGGTTTTCAACCCCAAAAAGGGGAAAAGGATCATATCTTTCTGTTTCATGCACAAATCTTTGCATGAATAACCACCGGTGGGCGGAGGAAGGGACTTATTGGAAACACAATTCTTGTTTTCTTTTTGAAAAAAAATTTTTTGAAAAATAATTTTTGTTTTCTTTTCGAATCGAGTCCAAAAACTACAAAACAACATTATGAAACATTGTGAAACAATTAGGAATTATGAAAAAACATCAATTGAATTCAAAAAATAGTATTTCCATAGGCAACATGGAAAAATAGGAAAAAAATAGGAAACAAAGCTTTTGTTCAAAAATATAGGAAAAAATAGGACCGCATGAAGCCTGTTGAATGCTGTTTTGTTCGAACCGTTTGATCCGAATGGCTTTTTGTCCGAATTGCCTTTGGATCGAATTTGTTTTTGTTCGAACGGTTTTTAGTCCGAATGCACCTTAGATTGAACAGCGTTTGGTCCGAATTGCCTTTTGATCGAATTTGTTTTTGTTCGAACGGTTTTTAGTCCGAATGCACCTTAGATTGAACAGCGTTTGGTCCGAATGTGATTTTCTCCAATGATATTTACGCCGAATTTGATTTAGTTCGAGTGGCGCTTGATCGAATATCGTTTGCATCGAATGTGCATTGGAATGATATTATGGTCATGAATTTGCTGACTAGTCTGCCCTAGTTCGTGAAAAAATTGCCATGTAGTCACGAGTCGAGCAAAACTCTTGTGGAAAAACAGTTTGATGTTGATTGGATGCTTCCAGCGCACCTTTTCCAGTCGCAATTTAGAACTGCATCACTGGTTTGTTAACATCACAAATCGAACCCTCTACGTCTCCATTTTATGATCGGGAAACAGTGTGTGAGGGACCCATTTTGCATGCAAGTTATGAATGTCCACCTTTTCATGAAGAATGGTGCGAAGGCTTTCATTAAATTGAAAGTTCACATGGCTTTCATTGCGAACCATTGACTTCACGGCATAATCAGATGCCTCGGTCACAGTTCAAGATGGGGTGTCAGAGCACAGCTCACCTTCGCACATGGTTTTTCTAGCACTGAAACTGCCTTCCGGTAGAGAAACAATAAATCTGTGCGAAAAGCACAGGCCCCATATTCCAACTTCATTTGGTCACAAATCTGTTTTGCGAGAATTGATGCCATGATAAAGTTGATTTTCATTTTCCATGTGCCACGTATGGTCAGAGATATCAGGATGCAGTTCAAAGACCCAACATGCTGCCAACATCAAGCATAACAATTTCAATTTTAAAAACGAGAAAAGGAATTCAATTCAATTTTAAAACAAGCCATCATACACAAATCTGAATGATCTCCATGTTCTATATTTTTATAAAACATGAATATAAATTATAAGACAGTTGCCAAATTGAACCACTCGTTATTGGGCCTGAGTCCACCAATGAAAATAGGAAATAAAAACGAAATGTTCAAAAGATCTGAACTTTGACTAGGAAAATTCTAAAAATATAGGAAATATAGGAAGAAAGTAGAATATATAGGAAAATATAGGAGCAGGTCAAAAATATAGGAAATAGGCAATAGGAACGCTAGATGCCCTGGAAAATGTCAGCAGAAAAATCAAAGGTCATTTTCTCTAGAATGGAAGCAGACAATCATTGGGATGGTTCCGTCTTCCCATTCTCCCAACGTGTATAACCGTTGAATTTTTCTGACGACAAAATGGGTTTGCAACATCAAGGCTGGCCTGCACTGCTTCTACCATCTTCACTGGCCACCATTCTACCATTTTCACAACATTTTACAATCATCCAGTACCCATGGATCGTCTTTTTCAAAATAAAATTTTTATGATTGATACTTACCAATAATGAATTTGGGAAGTGGACATGACAAACCTGAATTCTGAACCACGCCAGTTGTCTTGTTCAATGTGCCTGTCATGGAAGAGCTCGCAGCTGACCCAGATGCAACAGGACTGGATCTTAGTCTGGTCACAGCAGAGTAAAAATACTGACCAAGGTATCCGTACTCGTTTAAGTAGTCATCGATGTTATCAGGAGGCTGGTGAACAACTTTCAAGATGGGAGTGAGAGTTTTCTGTAAGCAAAAATCACCAACAGAAGTTTAGTGAAGAAAGTGAACTTGACAAAAAGACCCACGATTAATTCTTACTAACTCGAGAATTGGCAAAACCTACAAAAAGTGAATCCAGCTTTCTGCAAATTTGAACTGCATTCAGAAAAACTGTGAACTGTTGCACACAATGGATGCACTATGCACTTCCATCAAATTACTAGTGAAGGTTCGGAAAATCTTGCCCATGCCAAATATTTCTTGGCCAAGTTGCCCATAAACCCGGGAGCAGAAATAACAGGAAAAATCTCGCACGAGGGAAGAAATTGCATTTAAAATCATCCTGTAGGGCTACGATAAAAGTGTTTCCGAGAGTGGAAACAGTGATTAGCACAATAAGCCTAATCCAATAGCCAGGCTGTGCCAAAATAAAGATGATACCTTGTGCAATAACAATGTGCTTTTCAAACCTACGAACCACTTAAAGCCAAACCAGGAAAAATTGAAGCAAATTTATTGTTGTTGCTTTGTACCAACCACAAGCACTGCTTTGACATTTGTGGCATCCAATCTATCAATGTTGCTGATACCTGGAGTTTCCAAACATTGTTCTAATCTGGTGCCAATGTGCTTTGCACTGGGAATGAGAAAACATTTCATAACTTCCGCTCCAAGCTCCGAAAGACCTGAAAGATAAGGGAAGACATTCCTTCAGCTAATCAATTCTTGAAATGGATGCATAACACTGCAAGTCAATTATAAATTTAGTTGTGCTCTTTTTGTCTTGCAAGGGTTCAATTGTGCTCTTTTGTCTTGAAATAAGTCCCTGCACTCACATCTGTGCAGGGACTCATGAGGTAAAGTCCATAAAGGACCTATTAGGTTGTAATATGATAAGGTTATAAGTCCCTGCACAGTGGGCTGCATTCAGAAACGGCAGCGAGATCCAGTCGAGAAGGCCTCCCCGAGGTAAGTCGAGTGCCAAGCGTTATTTGGCGAGATCAGGTCGGTGGGAAGTCGAGTGGCAGCACTGTTTTCCCCACGACCAGGAGGAAACGGAAGTTCGAGGTACGTTACCCCGAAGGGAATAAAGTTGGTGAGATCAACTTCGAGGTAGCTTAACCCGAGCCTTGTTTGCCTCCGAACACAGCGGGAAAGAGCAGTTTTTTTACCCCACCGAATTTGTTGGGGTAAAGTTATGAGGCAGCAGGATTGAGCACAGATTTTGCTGTCGTCTTGCGATTTGTGGTCTGAAGCTGCAGTTTCCTTGAAGGTTTTCACATCGGTGCTGTTTTTCTTTTGTTTTCAGTTATCATACAGGTTGCCTGCATCGCTTGAATGGCTTCCATTGCAGACCTTGATGAAGAATTCACCCTTTTGCATACTCTTCCAGAATCCACTTCAAAATGGAAAGTGTGCAGAAATCATTTCCTCTTGTCATGGGGTCACTTTTGCCCATTTTTGAACTCTGAAACTCCGAAGAAACGATAATAGATGGATAATGGCCATATATTATACCGGCCATTTTTCTTTACGAGAAAAGTCGGGATATCTCCCGATTCGAATAGATAAATAAAATACGCCCCCGGGCTTACAAATCTTCTCATTACTGCTGTTGTGTTGTGAGTATTTTTTTAAAACGAATATTTAATAAATTTTTTTGAATATGACCTGTCCCCTGATTTCTTGCCCAGACCAGCCCATCCACTGGAACCAGCCCGTGGTTCATCAGTCTTGTCAATTCTAATAGTGTCTTCATTTTGACCATCTTGGTGGGCACACCGATGCTGTCCTGATCCGGAATACCATAGATTGCCTCCCCCAAACTGGGAAGAATGCCAATGACAACTGCACACATCTTACCAATGACGGGCACCTCATTCTGGCTACCACATCCAGTGCAACGAACAGGTCGTTCATGAGCTCCTTTCTCCTTGCATGCTGTTTTCTTCAGATCTTTCCAGCAGTTGCGCAGCTGAACCTCTGAGTCCGGTTACGTTCTCATTCGCATTGAACGTTGTGGTCAGTCTCTTACATGCTGTATTCTTGGCAGCTACCATCTTCACATCATGCTTTTTGGTGTCAACTGTTTCGATAAACGCTTTCATCGTTGCCAAGAACACATCCTTCTCGGTTCGGTCATGTTTCTCCAGCGCTTTTTCACTGTTTCCGAATCAGCTGCCATATTGATACAAAGGTTGAACTCCTTCGGAGCACTTTCTCCTTCTTGTAAGCCCTGACTCAACAGGATCATGTTGGAGCAACTTCGAATTGAGTTCAAACTTATGCTGGCACCACTGCCGCTGCCGACGTTTTCATTGGCCGTTTGTCAAAGATCACGACACAAGCAGCTCAGCGCCAATCACGAAGCAGGATCCGTTACCTGTCAACATACCTCAAGGCTTATCTCGCTGATTTTTCCCTTTCCCCTGCCCCCAAGGGAAGTTGAGAGGTAACTTCAGGGTCTTCCCTTGCCCCTCGACTTACCTCGCAGCTGATCTCTCCGATTTTATCCCGGGTCTCATTTCCTCTTGGCCACGGGGCAACTTGCCTAGGGGAAACGCTACTTCGAAGACCCTCGACTGGATCTTGCCGCCGAAAGAGTGGCTCCACAACAATGATAAAAACCACCAGAAATAAGTATTCCCCTGTTTTCCCCAATCTAATCACCGATTAGGATAATTATTGTGGCACACTTTTTCAGGACAACTGAGGTCCATTTGGACAGCATTTGTGCCATCGACCTGCCATCGACCATTACAAAAACAGAAAGTATGGACTCGGGGACTCACCAACTATGCAGCCATACCAAGTTGATAATGCAGAAGACTCACTTTGGAGAGATCTACTAAATAATCGTGTTATTCGCGTCTGGAATTGAAAGGAACAAGTAGCACGAATTAATTAAAGCTTCCACATAAAAATTGGTAGCATTTTCCATCCAATAAAAAATCATTGCCTTTCGTCATGTCGCCATTTCTGGAGCAGAGTTAGAGTTTCTTCAAAGAATTCCAGCAAAGGAATACCTTGAAAATGCTGAACATAAAGTTCGAGAATGGTTGCAAAAATGGACCAACTCAATGTTGAGCATTTTTGCAGAAAAAAAAACAGTTCCTGAAATTTCCCAATTTTTTCTCCCAAGAAGTGACCTTGGCCTTCTTGACAAAAGTCCAAAACTCAGTCTCCGGAACCAGTAATTTAAGAGGATTTTAAGGGGATAACCTTCTATCAGCAGATCATCAAACAGGATTTCCATTTTTGCTCAACATTTAAATTTACTTTTAGTGACAGGGACGTTTTTTAAAAGCTTTCTTGGTTAAATGGAAGTGTGGAGGACATGGAAGAGTTTGTTCGCATTTTGTCCGAAACCAGTGAAGAAGTGGCAGATTATTCTTTTGTGGGGAGGACCTATGAAAAAACTAATAGGCCTATCACCATTTTGGGAATTGGACTGTGTGATAAGACAGCGTATTGGGAGCATCAGTGCTAGCAGTGCATACACTGTCCAATTGTAATGAAATTTTGCATGAAGATGAAGGAAGCATCAAATTAAAGAAACTGATTTCTCATTCTCTCGCCATGCTTTGTATTTTCGTCCTCTAAACTGGACTGAGCCAGAAAAGTGCTACTAAATGCAGCTTTTGGCGATAAAAGCCTCTGCACTTCTAAAAGCAAGCAAAAATGCAAATTCTGACTCTGTCCCAAGCTCCTGCATGAAATTTTACATAATGGGGGCAATTTTCAAGATTCCACAGTGAGAATTCACTGTGATATAGGCTACCAATTCTACTGAATGCAATGCGGAAATAGTATTTTCAGAAAATTGGAGAAACAATCAAGTACCTGCCAATCGTTCAGGTTTTCCGTGGTTTTCAACCACTGCAAAATGTTTCGCCATTGCAAAATGCAGCTTAACTTGAAAACCAATGAAACATATGAAGAATGAAAAAATGTAGAGCTTGGTTTTCTCTATGAGGTAACACAGAAAACTGAAAACAAAAATTTTAAAATTAAAATTCCAAATTTTCATAGTCCCCCTCCGTAACCTGTCTTTGTAAAAGTGCGTGCATCTCTGGGATTTGTGAGGGAAAAGAGCAGTTAACTTCTTTTCAGAAGTTCACTGATGCACTCTGCCAGACATTTAGTACAAGAAAAATAAAAACAAAGATGACAGTCATTGTGAACAAGAAAGCTTATTGCAGCTTTTGAAAGAATAAGACTCCTTGTGTCTCACCTTCAAATAATTTACCACAGGTGTCACTGAAAAAGTTCACGACAAGAAGATAAATTCCTTCAGCCACACAGTAGTTTTAAGCTTTTACAAGTACTTATTACTTACCTGTAGGTTGTTATTTGTTGATCCAAAATTTTTGCAAACTTGTGCAACCAGCCTTGCAGCAAAGTCCCGCAGAGCTCTGTGATTATCTATTTCGGGCCTCAAACAGAGTTGACGACTCACAATGCATGTGAGCACTGGTGGGATTAATTCATGAAGCTGTGCAGAATAAAGGGATAAAATGGTGACTTCTTGAACAAAATCGGCATGGCTCAAATTTCAAAGTTCACAAAAAAATTGGCATGTTTCGTGGTTGTTTTCACGAAACGAAAATGTTTTCGTGACAACTGACAAAACACCCATGAGTGACTGTTGGAAAAAAATGTGCCAAACAAATGGACAGTGACGAATTCATGGAATAACCAACACCAAAATTCAACAGATGCTTGATGGGCCCAATGAGTTGAAAATTCCAAATATAACAACAAAAATGAAATGTCGGAAAAGACTAACAAAATACCTACGATTTACGGGTGAACATTTAGCAACTTTCGAAACACTTTCCTCATCATTCCATTCTGCTGCAGTGTGCAGTAGGTACCTATTCAAAGTCCCAATTTACGAAGTAGGTACCTACCTACAGAAACTGGACAAGCATCAGGCTCACCTAACCACCTGCCAACCACAACAGGTGTGCAAATACTGTTCCCCCAAAAAAAGAACCACGCCAATTTTTACAAAGCAATGACCACGAAATATGTTCGAACAAAGGCCATGTAATGCTGTTGAAATTTGATGTGGGTAAAATAAGAGAAATGCCCCAATGCAGTTCAACCCACAAAAACCCTTTTCTTATCATAAACTAATGGATACCAAGTAGATGAAAAAGCATGAGAAGGCCAACACTGTAAAAACTCACATATTTTTCCAAGTAGAGAGATTCGTTATCCAGTAAAGCTTTGACCATTCTCATGAGATATATCAAGAGTGCCAAATTGTTTTGCACAACATTTACCCTGACACCTTCAGCAATGAAGGTGCAGAGACGTGGTAGGAGCTGATAGAGGCCAGTATCCGATGACAAGCTCTGAAGTGCCTCCTGTAAACAGAACAATTTTCTTATGTTGCATCAAAAATTTCCATCAGGCCACAGCCAAAAATCAACATGTGCCTAACCTAACTGGACCCAAACAAAACCAATGGGACCATGAAATGTGAATGAATGGTAGAACAAAATAAACACATGCAAAAACAACCAGGCAAGAATGGAAGTAGGCATAATGGACCCAAACAAAACCAATGGGGACCATGAAATGTGAATGAATGGTAGAACAGAATAAACACACGCAAAAACTACCAGGCAAGAATGGAAGAAAGTAGTGGGCATGAGGATCTGACCAAGTGAATCCTTCGGAAGAAATCAAAAGCCAAAAAGCAAAAAATTGTGAATGCCAAATGAAATGAATGTGGAAGATAATGAATTCATTTTTTAGCCATTGGTCCATCATTTAAACATGAATGATTGTCAATCATTCTAACCATTCGTCTTGTTTCCTCAGACCCAACGCAAGCTTCAGTGATTTCTTTGTAGTAGAGCTGTTGCTCAACAGAGAGTTCATGTGTGGCCAGCTGTTTGATGTGGACTGTTTCAATATTCTGCATCTTCTGTTGCCTGGATAACAAAAATAGGAGACATGATGTGAAAAATAAACAACTTAGGTACATGTATGTAACGCAATCAGGATTAGATGACAGATGACAATAATTTAGGCACTCATTGTTGGAGCTAAAAGTCACGTAGGCAACACACACTTTCAGCACTGTAATCTATTAAAAGAGGTGAACACCAATATTTTGTTTTTGTTTTTTTTTCAGGCTGAAGGGAAGGGTTGAAATTTGGCACAAACATTTAAATATGGGACACCATTTGGAACACCTGCAAAATTTGAATTGGATACATGGATAAATTTGAATTGGATATCACAGTTTTTGGGATTTTAACTAGGGACTGACCGATATGGCTTTTTTCCGATAGGTAATACCAGTATACCGATAATCTTTAATACTGATAACCGATAGGGCCTAGTTTATTTCCCAAAATTTTGGCAAAGACAAGTAAGAGCAGGCCTGTGTATTTGCTTGAAATTCCTCAGGGTTGATTTGGATTCCATGAAGGGAAATCGATGTGTGGTGTGAACAGGAAAAAGAGCATTTACCTACAATGAGAACTGGGACAGTTTTCACAGTTTGCGCCAGTGCATAATATGGGCGGAGGGATGGACAAAGAAAATAGGATTCTGACCATGCCGAAAGATATGTATCATAATTATATTATCCATTCCTGGACCGGCGCCGAAGATTCTGGGCATTTCATAATAACTGCAGCACTTTTTCAAACGTTTCCTACCAAACATCGCCTGAAAAAAAAAGAAAGCTAAAAATTTTATGGGAAAAGAAGTGGGTCAGTTTTGGCTGTGCGTGGGTGTGTTCATGTTTTGCATAGGCTGTGTGCGGATCTCTTTTTGCAGGGCGAAGTTGTGTGCAGGTCCTTTTTTGGTTGTGCCCATGTGTGTTCGTGCTTTGTACGAGTACTGAAACAGGGTGCTGCAAGGTGGCAGTTCGACAACGTGGTCCACATTGTATGGGTTTCTGATTGTCAGAAGTTGGAGTTCGCTGGGCATTTCCTTTCGGCATTTGAAAGGTGCAAATGAATTATCCCCTGGGTCTGGATGCGTGTGCGTATACACGTGTGGTCTTTTCATCAAAGAAAAAATGCGTCACGAGGCCAGATGTGGCCCTCCCCGCTTTCTGCATGCATTTGTTTGCCTCCAATATCATGATGGGATGGTCGGTCGGTTAGGAATAATTATTCACCTGCTGAAACAGAAACACAGGTTCTTCATTTGGACAATTATGAGTGCTGCAGCTGGCCGCACTGCAGTTCTGTTTGACAAAGGAGGGAATGAGGTTGGGTGAAGGGGGCTTGGGCAGGACCTTCATTTTCACACTGACGTGTGTAGACATCGGGGAAACTGTTTAGCGGCACCCGCAAGCTGAGACAAATGAAAAACTCTCTGCCCGGACCGCCACAATAAAATTAAAAATAATGTGTTATCTGACATCACGAAAATTAAAAAAACATACCTCTCTGAAACGAATAATTAGTCCCTTTGACGAACTCTTTTTTCGATAGCATCGGTATCGGAAAAATACCGATATTATCGGAAAAAACCGGAATCGGTATCGGTATCTGTCAGTCCCTAATTTTAACCAAAATGCTGTAAACAAATAGGGTCCTCGTACAAATAAGTTTTCCGACTTGAAATTGACACGAAATAAGGTCAAATTTTTGTCAACTCCAAAAAGAAGACTGATATTTTTGATTTTTTTGCCCGAAAATTGTTTACCAGGTTTCAAAGTGAGCCAACACGGTTCATGCCATAAATCACCACCCACCGACTTTGTGCCTGAAATGTTGCTATAGCTTAAAAAGTAAAAGTGAAATTTCCTTCGTTTTAAGCATCATGCACCACTTTGACGACAAACAAGACCAATATGTTGGACCCAATGTGATCAATTTATCACAGACAGGAGTTAGGTACATTTTTGCATCAACATGGGCACTTCACTGATACAAATAGTCACCTTGTTGAGAGCTTAGCAGCAGGTCCTGGTCCCGGGCCACGTTCCGTTGGGCTTAGATTGGTTGTTGAACCCTTTCCCAACTTTGAAGCTGGATCGATACTGTCCATCCGATGCTGATTACGTGTCAAAGGTGGTGGGTTGTCAGGGACAGTTGGTTGAATCCCTTCAATGCTCAACCAATGGGCTGCAAATAGAAAAGAGAGCTTGTGAAAACAGCTACCTATGTCAATCCAGAGGCCTGAATGGGACACTGGCAGACAATGCTTCTCGTTGGAATACTATCAGGCTCATTTCTGGCCAGACCAATACTTGTGTCAGTTTGCACCGGTCAGAAAATAAAATGTAAATTTCAGGCAAGTTGTGAATCATTTTGTTTTCCACAATATCCGTCAAAAAGTGAACCACCATCACAGATAAAAGTGTTTCCTTAAGGCAACTCCCTACTAACTAAGCAATCTGAAAAATTTGCTAATAGAAGAAACACCTCGCCTAATATAGGCTACTTCTGTGCAACATGGAACACCTTACTGATGCGAATTATCACCAAGTCGTTGCAAACTGGGTTAAAATAAACTGCAAACTGGGTCAAATCAATAATGCTTTACACAAAGGGAGTCTATGACCACACATGGCAGCATTTTTGTTTTCACTGCATTTCAGGCACTCCGGATTGCATTCAATGTTGTTCCTGCTTTTCAGTAATGTGAGAACTGATCACGGAACCAAAAGTGGAACATGGGTCGTACGAGCCCTTCAATGGATGGGCACTCTTTGTGGTGATATGCCAACTAAACACCACTTAACCAAAGAAGGCAGCCAGAAAAATTTACAAGGGAAGGGCTTCACAGCACAGTATGCCTTGTCAAGAAAGCCAGAAAATTTCAATGCAACAGATATTATTCAATCCAACGACACAATGCAATCAAAAGTATCTGCTGCATCTAACGTTTACTCATTACTGTCTTTTGATCGAAAGGACTTTAGTGGGCAAAACAAGACATACCCCTCAAGCTGATATCCAGTGGCAACTTCGGCATATTAAGGTTGTTTAACATTTCGCTAAAATCGAGCTCTCTATCTTCTATGAAATGAAGTTCACGACCACCACCAGAAGCAAACCGAAACGGGATGCTTTCCTGAGTTTCGAATCCATATATGGGCTGCGAAAGTAAACGTCAGAACAATGAAATTACATGCACTAGCTCCTAGGCCTGGGTGTAAAAGAGATTCATGATGGTGTCAGTATGAAAAATTGGGCATCTTTCAATATCACCATTCACCTCACCTCCGTTATTGAATTACTGTTTTGTCTTTTGCAGACGCGAATGCGTCGTCTGCTAAGACAAAATGTTATTTTTACCCGCAAATTGAAAATACAAGCCCTGTTTTAAAAGTCGATTTTCATTGCAAATCGATAACTCAAAAAATTTGCAATGGATTTAGCCCAAATTTGGAATTTTTCTATCACATACGGAAACGAAGAGCTGATTCATTTTTCTCTGCGATCGGTGAAAAAATGTGAAAATTTTATTCTATACGATTGTACAGTTTTATATAGACTTTGCGCTTTGCAAGATGATAACTCGGAACAATGATCAAAAATTGAATCAAATTGCGATTTTTCTCTTGTTATGAAACCTCTGATTGATTTTTTCTGTTCCGTCGGTTCAAAATGTAAACATTTTATTCTATGCAATTATGTCCTACACTGCCTCTCCATTCTCCTTTCTCGCTCACTGCCTTCTTCAAAGCTGTCAAATTCATCGACTTGCGAATGGATAACGTGCTTTTTAAGCATCTAGCAACTTTAATCATCTAGCAACTCATCATTGCGAAAAAATAAAACGGAAAATGGTCGCAACTCTTCATAAAGTGGAAGCAATTCGACCGCTCATTTCGGTTTATTCTGGCATATTTTCACATCATCCGTCAGTCGCAAATTAAATAAAACGGTTTCCATGACAACGTCAACTGGGTTTTCGACTTGAATCAAAGCTTCCGAAATTCTGCCGCTGATTTTATACCTTCACCAGAGCTCTACCTTCACCATTAGCCAGCCTCGCCATTAGCATTCACACTCAGCTTCAAATTAGCAGCCAATTCGATGGATATTGTAGATTGGTGTTGTGAAACTTTAATTTCTATCCACAATGCTATTTCTTTTCCATTTCTGTGAAGCGTTCATCCATCTGCTAAATTGACTGCAATGTTGAAGCGCTGATGGGCGTGAGTGAAAATTATGGAAGGTATACGGTCGTACACGTACCTATGTTACCTATCACTGCAACCAGAGATGCTCAATAGGGTAGGTTACCCCTTAGCCTTCGGGCAAGGCTACCCCTGACCTTTTTGCAAGGGTACCCCTCAAAAACTGAAAACTGCCTCATCCGCAATTCATTACCTCGTTTAATACCTACTGCGCTTCACGTGAAAGTGGAAAACTTACGCAGCACGCGTGTGCATTTTTGTTATCCTTGATTACATTGCAATCATTTTTTTAGATGGTTGCCGAGGGGCTGCTGGCCGAGGGTTTGCCTTCTGACGAACTGTTACACGATTTGAAGGATTTAGGCCTAAGTACTCACTTTCCCATTTCCATGATTGCGCTTATCACTTTGTTTTGCTTATCAATTCATCTTTGTTGAATTTGCTCAACAACAAACATCAGGTAGGTATAGGTACTTACCTACTGTCACAACGTCAAATCCAGAATAGAAGCATACAAAAACAAACCAAGTGGACAATTAAATTGCCTGAAGCACAGCCTATACCTAATCATAAATCACTCACTCACCTCCACATTTTTCGCTTTCAATGCATGATCAATGTCAGAAGTGGTGAGCTTTGTTCGTTTGCTGTGGCCCATAAACTTCGATGAATCCTGGAATAAACAAGAAACCAGTTTGATAATGGCGATGATTAATGGCACTGGGGAATGTGACCTTTGACGTCAGTGCACACAACTTGGACAAAAGTTTCAGGGCTTCTGATGCCAACACTGCAGAACAAACATGACATTTGCATATCACTGCACAACAGCATCATGAGGCAAAAATCTCTGAGTTGTGCAATGAGGTGCAAAATCCATTTTGCGTGAAATGTTAAAAGTTTCATGCTATTAGAATTGTAGTCCTGAACAGACTGCTAAGCAAAAAACTGATAAATGCAATGCACGAATGCTGCCCAAGAATCAAAATGTTCTCTGCAGGGCATCGTGAAGACTGGATAGCTGATAACATGTCAGTGGGAAGGGGAAGCAGGCACCTCTGGCATGTGTTCAAAGTGAATTCACCTTCTGTGAAAACTTTAGATGTGTAGGATCATTCCCACCAAGACCCAGACATTTGATATGTAGGTACCTACTCGTATGGCATGAAAATGCAACATAACGAAATTACGACAAAATTTCGCGAAACTCCACCAGCAGAGACAAAAGATGTGCTATAATTGCTTGAGAAGGATAAGTGATGGAATTCATCCATGGGTTTGGCAGGGCTGCAGAAAGTCGTTTGGAGCCCTGGAGCACGGATTTTGGAGCCTGGTCAAATTTTCGGGCGTTAAGCTTTTTTTTTTTTTTTTTGCTCGGCGGCCCATTTTTCCGTCCCGGGCGAAAAAAGTTTAAGAGCTTTTTTTTTTGCTCTTCAGTCCAATTTCGATCCCGGTCGGCCCACAACGGTCCCGGGAGCAATGCTCCCGTGCTCACGACTTTTTGCAACCCTGGGGTTTGGCTTCCAGACTGAATTCCAGATAGGATCGCATTCCCATCTTGTTCATTTCAATGGTAAGGTGAAAATAATAAAAGTACAAAGCAAACTGACAAAGAAAATAATTTGTGTTCGGAGTCCGAGCAGTCACCGACAACGTCGAGCCTTGGGAGAAGTAGGTACTAAATCTTGGATTAAGGAAATGTACACTGCAGAAAACAAACCTGAAGGGTTATTTTGATCCTGTAGCTCACATCATCTGCCAGTTCCTTTGCAGCATCATCTGGCAAATTACC
>JASGXE010009833.1:0-46148 GCA_030068105.1 Sinentomon sp. SZTP_YWyxl
GCGGGCCATCAATGTCCGAGGGGCGGGTGCGGTAATGTGCGCGGGCGGAAGGGGGGACAAAATTATCGGGATTTCGAAGCATCTCTCCAAGCGGATATAGGGTGGCTCCATGTCAGCGAAATTTCACCGCGATCTGACCGATGGAACTTCTGGAAACACGTCACAAGTGCGGGACATCAATGTCCGAGGGGCGGGTGGGGTGATGTGCGCGGGCGGGAGGGGGGACAAAATTATCGGGATTTCGAAGCATCACTCCAAGCGGATATAGGGTGGCTCCATGTCAGCGAAATTTCACCACGATCTGACCGATGGAACTTCTGGAAACACGTCACAAGTGCGGGACATCAATGTCCGAGGGGCGGGTGGGGTGATGTGCGCGGGCGGAGGGGGGACAAAATTATCGGGATTTCGAAGCATCACTCCAAGCGGATAGATGGTGGCTCCAAGTCAGCGAAATTTCACCACGATCTGACCGATGGAACTTCTGGAAACACGTCACAAGTGCGGGACATCAATGTCCGAGGGGCGGTTTTCGGGTCATGTGCGCGGGCGGGAGGGGGGACAAAATTATCGGGATTTCGAAGCATCACTCCAAGCGGATAGAGGGTGGCTCCGTGTCAGCGAAATTTCACCACGATCTGACCGATGGAACTTCTGGAAACACGTCACAAGTGCGGGACATCAATGTCCGAGGGGCGGGTGGGGTGATGTGCGCGGGCGTGAGGGGGGACAAATTTATCGGGATTTCGAAGCATCACTCCAAGCGGATAAAAGGGTGGCTCCATGGCAGCGAAATTTCACCACGATCTGACCGATGGAACTTCTGGAAACACGTCACAAGTGCGGGACATCAATGTCCGAGGGGCGGGTGGGGTGATGTGCGCGGGCGGGAGGGGGGACAAAATTATCGGGATTTCGAAGCATCACTCCAAGCGGATACGGGGTGGCTCCCTGTCAGCGAAATTTCACCACGATCTGACCAGTGGAACTTCTGGAAACACGTCACAAGTGTGGGACATCAATGTCCAAGGGGCGGTTTTGGGGTCATGTACGCGGGCGGGAGGGGGACAAAATTCTCGGGATTTCGGAGCATCACTCCAAGCGGATAGAGGGTGACTCCCTGCCAGCGAAGTTTCACTGCGATCTGACTGGTGGAACGTCTGGAAACACGATCTGGAAACTGTGTTTGAATTTCTTGCAAGAGCTTGTACATCCCATGATTTTGATTTTGATTTTATCGGCACTCCCATCTAATTTGACCATGAAATGCTTCAAAACTTCATGAACTGTCCAATATAAAAATGAATTGGTCAACACAGATGTGTACTTGAAACACCCCATTGAACAAAATCTTTCGAGGCAAGTCACATGATCTGAAAAATATGAACTTGTACTTGAACCCCAAATGTGATGTCATTATTTCGTAATTCCGTTACCACCCATTTTTTTGCACTTTATTCAACCATTCTTCATTGCCTTAAAAAGTAAGTAATGCAGCCTGAGGACAATATACATGTGCATTTTATTGAATGTTATAATCAGAATAACACTTTGGCTTGACGTTCAAAAATAAAAACGACTGCAAAAATGTAATTCCGCTACCAGTTATTTTCCCCAGATGTCAAAAAATTAACAGGCACTGAAAATCGGAAAATGATTTCATGCTGAGTCAACCCAGATGGGGCCTGTGCAGCAATTGAATGAGCCAGCATGTACACAAAAACATTATTTGCTAAAATACTGCCACAATTCCATTGATACCGGCATGCAGAATGCCGGTATCAGGCTATGAATTCAGGCTGCCCTGGCACTTTTTTAAGTTTATAGAAAAAACAGAGCATTTACTGGACTGTTTTCCTCTGAATGTAACTTACTGATTCGACGCCGAAATTTACAAAGTGTTCGATTCCTAATGGTGATATTTGAAACATCAGCTGTATGTCAGGCCACGATCTATTACCACCGTCTGCTGAAGAGAGGAAGCCCATGGATTCAATGCCACATGGTAAGCTATTCACACCTGGTATTAACAATGGAGGACGTTCAGTCATGTAGGGTAGGTACTCGTTTTCTGCATCGTGGGTTCACCAAAATTACTCCTGCAGTACACATCCTTAAAATCAAAGTTTAATGCTTCTCACATAGAAAGAAATAAAAGGGAAAAACTAAGACTTCAGTATATCGTGACACAGAGTTCTTGAGAGCATTAATTGCCGTTTAAAGTTATTTATTGTTCGCTCTCCTTTTCAATTCCATTTTCATTTTCAGTGCTCTATTACGGGGTCCGGGTGCTGCTCAGTGATTTGTAAAAATAGAATTCCTTGATTTTTTTTCTTCATATTTGCCCTGACCTCTCCAATGCACTCTCATGACTGGGTAAAATTTCAAACTTTGTTTTGACGTCAGGATCCCAGCCACTTTTTGAGAAATGTTGGGGCACATTGGACAAATTTTCCGAAATCCCGAAATCCCCAAACTTCCCGAATTAATTATAGGACAGCCAGGCTGAAAGGACACCAATACTCAGGACTCTCGACATCTTTTTTAGACAATTTTCTGACCAAAAAAGGGAAAAGTGAAAAAGAAACCCGGCTATCTTCCACCCACTTGTTTTCCTTTTCACTTTTTGTTTTTTTTTTAGTTTGCTCGAAAGAAATCTGGTTACACAGAAACACAAAATTCTGTTCACAGTTGATCCAAACCGAATAACTAATTAAATTTTTTGGAGTTCCAATTTCAGGGACGTTTTGTTTGCCAGCGATAATTTTGACGTTTGTTCCGAACACTTTTTCGCATTGATATTTTCAGCATGAACAAACAAATTTTTCAATTTCTGACATTGTCACTTGATAGAGATATTATTTCTTGTCATTTTAGCCCCAGTGCAACTGTCTAAACCTGAATATTCTCGCTAAGTTATCAAAAGAGTGCAATGCACAAAACAAACAACACACTTACTTAGAAAACTCGAAAACCATATGAGTTAGGAGGCTCAAATTTCGTGTGAAAGCTTGCAATGACATGAAAATGTGTGCCAAGTTTCAATGATAGATAATTGCATCCGATACTTGCCATCATGGGGCTTTAAGCAGTACTTGCTCTTGCAAGCAAGCCTTGCTGCCTGCAGCAAGTCAATCTTGCTTTAGGACAGCGGTTCTTAAACATTTGACCTCACGGCGCGTATCTCACATCTCTGCATTCACAGGCGGCGCACCTAACAGAAGTTAGCTAAAGGATTGCTTGTTCACTTGATTTTTTTTCGCTTTGCAGTGCAGTGCAATTTGCTTCGCGGCGCACCAGTGTGCAGACTGCAGTGGTGCACAGCTTAAGAAACGCTGCTTTTGAGACTCAGCTGGAGTTTATTGTGATTTGGAGTGTTCTCAAACTGCTGCAGCCCTGGTCTGCTATATTTTTTGCCTTTTAGCTGTTTTCTTTCTTCTTTCTTTCTTGCGCCCACGACTCCCGTGAGAAGGAAGCCATGATCCCCCAAGCCCCTCGTGAGGCTGCTAAGCTGTCCGGGAGATTGCGAGTTCATGCGTAGAAGTTCATGCAGAGCCAGAAAACTGTAGTAAAAGGGTATAGAGCACGGCGGTAATCGCACCACGAGCCTAAAAGCACCATGCCCTGAAAAAGAGAAGAAGAGTTATTTAGAGAGTTGAACAGAGATAGAAGGATGAAGAAGGATGGGCAAGGGAGAAGAGGAAGATGGGACAGGCGAGGGAAAGAACTTTAATTTGTCCAAGAACTTTAATTTGACAAAATCTCTGACAAACGAAAATGAAGAGATCACCAATAAATTTAGTCTTTATAAAAAATGTTTACCAAACTGGTTTCCAAAAGCTGGTCAATTTTTTGGTCACATGATTCTCACACACAACACAAGATTTGAATAATCGGGACAGCATGATCACATGCTTGGCTGATAAGCACAGCCATTACACGTAAGCATTCCCTACCCCTTCTAAACTATGCAACTGGAATACAAAGAGGTCTACGTCCATCCACACAGTTCTGACCAGTCTGTTCAGGAGGATGGGACCGTGATTGTCAATGAACGTGAGAAGAATCCTACAAAAGTAGATCGGAAAGTCAAACTCGCCAGGAAAGAGATCAGAAGTAAAACGACTCTCCAAGTCTGAACCCTTCTCTTCTGTGGTGCTCTAAAATGTCAGGTCATAACAAGCCCTGAATCGTGAACTGACAGAAACAGAATCGCCAAAGGAAATGAACATGTATCCAGGGGTCACATTGCAAAAAATAAAAGATGGGGGAATGCCTGATTTTTAGAAGACTGTTAATGTTTTTCTACAAGATTAGTGCTATTTTTTAATAATAAATCAGAGGAAATCACCAATTTATACAAATTGTTACCACGGAAAGGATTTGTGACATTTCATTTTTTCAAGTTGGTGGTTCATGCGCAATGGCTAAAAATAGGAAATGGGGGAACAGTTTTCCTGGATAGACCGTTCCCCCTTCCAAAAGATAGGGGAACGCCGTTCACCCATGTTGCGACCCCTGCACGTTTTTGAAACATCTTGCCTGGTGGCAACAGTCAGGAGCTTTGTGGCAAAGCTTCTTTGCGCGGTTTCAGTAAAAGGGGTCCTTGGAAGATCCCATTCCGATTTCTGTGAATTTTTTGCATCTTCTATCAGGGGGCTGCAAGGGTTTTTTGTCTGGCCTTCGTGCTGGGTTTTCCTCCTACCCCCAGCATGTCTCTGTTGAGACCAACCAATGCTGGTTCCCAGCTTCAGCTGGTGACTTTAAGGATGACGGCGCATTGTTCGGAGCTAGGCATGAGGTAGACCCCCCACAAAGACAGCCCAAACTGATAAAGTGATAACCAACAGTAAAAATGGAATCAGACAATCAGTTACCTGATCCACTCCACAGGTAAGGAAACATGTCCATTGCTTGGTTCACAACAGTAATTGGACTGTCTAATGATGACTCATTCAAAAGAAATGGACCTATTTTGACAACCAGGTGATCATGGAAATTTCTACCAACAGGAAGATCCACAACAGGTAAAATCTGCAATGAAAATCAGAAGCAAATAAGGATAACCCTCTGCTGATTAAGTCCCAGTTCGGTGTGGAGAGCAAAGGCGGTGGTTCACATGCTTGAAAAACTGTTCTTTGCACATACGGTGGCAGTGCGAAATACATTTTTGCACTACATACTACCTTGAACCTTGCAAACAAAAATATGGATAAAATTAAAATTAGCAGTGCCGCCTTCGCTGTTCTGCAGTGACTGTCACCTGTAAAATTTCACAGCATGTCATAAGCCGAGAGTTTGACGTCTTTTCACGACATTCACATTTATTTTCTCGAGATTTAGAAACTCCCAAATCACTTCAATGACTGGCCGAAGGGTCAGGATGAAAACACCATTTTGTTTTCCTGAATTATTATCACTCTGGATGAAAGCACCATTTTGGCCCTCCAACAAGCAGGGAAAATGTCCGACGAAGAACTGCACCAGAAGTTCAAAATTCATTCCTCATGGGGGAGTGCGGGGAAGGCAATGCTGCCTGTTTTCTCGGTCAAAAAAGGCATTGTCGTGACAAGAAATATTTGGAATGAGGCACATTTAACCCCTTCCACTCCCGACTGCAGTAGGCTGCAGTGTAATGCCTGCATGGAAAATTCCAATGAGCATAAAGGTTTTCATTGCGGAGTCCATACTGCAGCTGGCTGCAGTACAGAGAAGTGCTTTTAAATCAAGAAAAGTAAATGAGAATTGGAGCCTTTTCTATACTGCAGTCTTCTGCAGTATGATTGTTTTTGGCAAGAAATCAAGCCTCTTAATAGCTGGAATTTCTGAAAATCCAGGATTTTATGAACAGGAAAATTGACATTCATTGAATTGCGACAAATTTTGGCTATGGACAAATCTCGACTGTCGTGTGTCTGGTTAGTGATCTCACACTTGGCCTTGTTGAATGTCAGCAAAATGCAATGTCGGTTGGGAGGTTTATCAATAGGTTATGGGATTTAATTCCCAGATGCAATCCAAGTCAAAGAACAAAAGAACATAGCACCCCCAGGGTTGGGCATAGGGGGGGGGGGTAGGGGGGGTTACCCCCCTGGCCTTCGGCCGGGGTAACCCCCCAGCCTTTTTCCGAGGGTACCCTCGGAAAAAGGTGGGAAAAGAGTCCTGGTGTGTGCAGGGCACACACCAGGACTTCAATAGGCAGCAACATTGTTTCTTTTGTACTTTCTGTTTTGATTCCCCTGCCGGAAAAAGGCCAGGGGGGAGGGTAACCTCGGCCTTTGGCTTAGGTTACCCCCTAGCCTTCCGAGGGGACCCTTGGCCGAAGTCCTGGTGTGTGCCCTGCACAACCCAGGACTTCAATAGCAACATTCTGTTTCTTTTTGACTTTGTTTTGTCAATGCACGGGCACCACTAACGGGAAACCATGTTGAACAACAAAGAAACAAATTATTTTCGAAAGTTTAGCGGCCAGTTTGTTTCTTTGTTGTTCAACATTTCTGTTTTGATTTGCAGAAAATCGTAAAATGAAAAAAACTCATCCAGAAAGTCGTGTCTGACAGTTTTTTCCTTGCTACATCTATTGCGACTGCAAACCCTCCAGGATCAGGAAAAAAGGACCTGAAATGTCGTAGAATGGCATCTGAGGACCCCTAATTTATCAAAAAGCTTCAGCTTTTGTGGGACGCTGTCCCCCAAACCCCCTGCCGGGGGCGCTCCCCCTGGACCCCCGCTGGGGGCACAGCCCCCCATACTGGGGGGCTGCCGCCCCGAGACCCCCTGCACTTTCGTTGCCCTACCCCGCCGGCGTAGACCTCTTTACCCCCCTCTAAGGTACCCTACCTTGCACATCCCTGAGCACCCCCGCAACAGAAGAAGAAGAAGAAGAAGAAGAAGAAGAAGAAGAGGCCTTTATTGGCATAAAATCACAGATCAAAGACATCATAAAAACGAAGAGAAGCTGGGACAACAGTCCGATTAAGGCTTCCCTTTTAAAACATACACACAAACATGACACAAAACAAAGAACTGCTTAAAAGAATAATCATAACAATGAACCATTAAAACGTGAAACTTATTCCTTTATGGAGCCATCATCATTTTCCTACTCACCACTTCTGAGTACTGTCATCTTTTTACGAAATTCTTTCCTCCGTTTTACCAGTCGGATCTCCAATGGGAGAGCATTCCACTCTTTCAATCCAATATACTCCAAGCCATGTAAAGTATAATTTGTCCTTGCAGAGGGCAAAGTAAAATTTAGATTACTAGCTCCCCTCGTACAACCACCCACTAAAACCCATTCATGGCCAAACACTGATTTTACTTGCTGAGTTTTCAAAATATTGTAGATAAAAAGTCTGATTCTGTAAGGCAACAGAACATGGACTGGCATTATATCCAAATCCTTAAAGAGAGGTGCAGTGTGCGCTAAATATTCAGCTTTGGCCATAATTCTAACACATCGCTTTTGCATTTTGAGAATGGATTGCATTCCACCTGCACCAACAAAGTTTCCCCATATTTCCAGACAATATGTTAAATGAGGAAAGATAAAAGCATAATAGTATGATTTAAGAACAGCACAAGGCAAGAAATTCAGACGATACATCAAGCCAGTGAACAAATAGGTCTTTTTTAAAACATGTTCCAGGTGAGTTTTCCATGAAAAGCATTCATCAAGCCAAACCCCCAAGTATTTTATTTGAGCTACCCTCTCAACTGTCCTGTTATCAATCATTAAGACATCATCCACGCCCAAACACTTCTTACGGTCTCTAAAAATAACATATTTTGTTTTCGTAACATTTAGAGACAACTTGTTGGCATTAAACCAACTGAATAATCTATCCAAATCAGCATTTAAAGAATTAATTAGCACTGGCAAATCGTTACCCACCCTATACATGACGGTATCGTCAGCAAACAGTACCGAACAAGCATCCCCTCCCAAGCACCTGGGAAGGTCGTTTATATAGATCAAGAACAACAGTGGACCCAAAATACTTCCTTGTGGCACACCCCAGTCTACATAGACAGTACTTGATATGTCATCACCAACAGCCACACATTGTTGTCTGAATGTCAAATAGCTTCTGAGCAGATCATGGCATAGTCCTCTAAATCCATAATATTCTAATTTCTTTAAAAGAATGTCATGATTGACTGTATCAAAAGCTTTCTGTAAATCCAGAAACACGGAAACTACAAAATGACCCTTATCAAGCCCCTTAGAAATTGCATCAACCAGTTTTGCAAGAGCAAGGGAACAGGACTTATTTTTCTGAAACCCAAACTGTGCCTCAGAAAGTAACCTATGCTTATTAACAAAGGATATCATTCTGTTAAAGATCAACCGCTCAAAAACTTTACTGATGGCTGGTAACAATGATATAGGTCGGTAATTGGAAACATTATTACAATCTCCACTTTTAAATAATGGTTTAATTTTTGCAACTTTTAATGGTTCCGGGAACACTCCGTCTCTAAACATTAGGTTAGCAATGAAACACAATGGCGTGGCAAGAGATGTCGCTGATCTTTTCAGAATCACATTGTTGACAGAATCTAGACCCGTTGATTTCTTTGGTTTCAACGTATTTATGACAGTAATTACCTCAGACTTGTCCGGAGGAAACAGAAAACAAGAATTTGGATTTCTTTCCATAAAAGAAAATGAATCAAATTGGCTTTCTTTGATGTTATCAGCAATTGTTGATCCCACATTGCTGAAGAAAGTATTGAAAGAGTCAGCAGCTTCCAAGTCAGATTTAAATGTGGATGGATTGCTCTCATCTCTGATTTGAATACTACGTTTTTGCCTTGTTTGACGATTTAGAAGCCCAGGAAATATTGTGCAGATTACGTCACCAATGCGGTTGAAAATTAGCTGGAATGGGTTTCATGGTAATGGGTTGGGTTTCATGAAAAGTGACCAGCACTTCTCAGCTGACGTGGACATGATCAGCACTTCTCAGCTGACGTGGACATGATAAGTCCCACAGAGACTTGGTTTTCGATCAACAAAACGTGTTGACACATCATTGTGCATAATGAATAATTATTTTTTTGCAAGGACAGTGCTCGGAGAAGTGTTACGAATCAGGGCAAAGTTTGAGTGGAGCAGAAAAACTACAAAAGACCAATTCATCAAATTAAACAGCAACTAGGGATGTGCGGCGCCACTTTGTCGGCACTCAGCACCACCGGCACTGAGGGGTGCTGAGTACCGAGTCCTCAGAGCTTGCTAGGTTTTTGGTGCCGCGGCACCCTTTTTCGGCACTCGGCACCGCCCACAGTCAATGCCAAAATGCATTGCATTTCAATGCTTGAGCCTCATCTGGTGAAGCGGTGCAAGACCTTGCAATGCAAAAAAAAACCAGAAGAGAGCGCACATCAAAAAAAGCGCACATCAAGAAATAAACTGCAGCTCACAAGCAAAGGTTGAGGTGACAGAATGCCCACAACGTTCGACCTCGTGCTGATACTGAGGTCTTGTTCCTGATGAGGGCAGTCATTCCAGCTGATCTGCACGCACATAAGATCATCCGCCTGAGTAAACGCATTGCAGAGATCATGAAAATTGAAGGGGGGAGGAGGGGGTTGAGTAGGGGCCGAAGGCCAGGGACCTTATTCAGTTGATGATCTTAATCTTAAGTGTGAACTTTGGCAACTCAGTGTGCATTCTAAAAACATGGATGGTGTTCTTTTGCAGCTTTTAAGTTTTTGGCGCTCTTATGCCAATCTGTAGATGAGCAATATACTTTCACCGATGCTCTCACGGGTGCCCAATGAGAAGTCAAAGTTCACACTTAAGATTAAGATCATCAACTGAATAAGGTCCCAGGGTTCCTCAACCGAAGAGAAGGGAGTGGAGCTTGAGCCAAAAGCCCTTGTGCTCCAGGCCGGACGATGCCAGGCCTGTTTGGCCTTGTCTTGTTTCGGCAGGATGTGGGATTAAGGAAAGGAAGGAAAAGGATATAGGGATGGAAAGGATAGGTTACCCCCTGAGCAGGTAACCCTAATTAAAAGGTCAAACGCGTAGGACTACTTTGTACCAGCCCTGGTAAACAATAGGTGGGGTGAGGACAAGTGCAAACACAAGAGAACCAAAGATAGAATTACCAATCGTTTCAGAAAACACCAACTGCAACTCACTTTTACTCACTAGCATGTGGCGCCATCTTGGGATTAATTCTGAGTTCAAATCAAAAGTGGCAAAAACACGAATGTTGCTCCATTTGTTGCTGAGTGCTGCCATCTGAGTTCAGAAAGTGCCGAATGAAAGGCACTTTCACAGTGCCGACGTGGTGGCGGTGCCGACCAAAATTCTTGGTGCCGCGCATCCCTAACAGCAACAAATCACCAACATCCAAAAGTCATCTGTTGAAGCATGGAGTATTTTTCAAAAATCTGACAAAACACATTTTCACATTCTGATCACATTTTGTCAAAACGTTCCCACTTTTGAGTCTGATTTTGAGATTTTCATGTCAACCTGACAACCTTGTTCACCGAATAAGAAAAATTGTATTTGAGCACCATTGCAGGGAAAATCCAGCATCAAAAACTAATCGACATCCGATCTGAGAGTTCCGAGCTTAGCCAGGACCAAAACACCTTGATCTCTGACAAAGCTGCCCCTCTGCAAAAAACAGACTGCATGGCTCATGCAAACAGTAAAAAAAGTGGTGTGATGGATCAAATTTGCCAGAAATTACAGCTTAGTTTCTGTCTGTCCCCTTCACACTTCATCACTTGCCACATGAGAGGGATCCAGATGGTCATCCATCACTCATCAGGCTCCCTCTCACGTGGCAAGTGATGAAGTGTGAAGGGGATAGACAGGAACGAAGCTGTGATTTCTGGCAAATTTTATCAACCATAACACCAATTTATTTTTGTTACCTTGTTAGGTTGATGGCATTGAAAACCTTCACTTGATGCAAAAATCAACTTTGAAATAGAATCAGAGTGAGAATTTTGACAACATCCGATTTGAAATGAAAACAAGAACTCACAGCAAGGCCCCATGCTTACAACTTTCATATTTCTTTATACCCCGTGATCTATGAATTTGTGGAGTCTGTGCTTGTAAAAAAGAAACTGTTGTTCCATGTTCTTTGAACTAACTTACGTTCTGGTTCAACAGATGATTCTTTGGGCCAATTCCAGACGAAAGGAGTATGAATGCAGATCCGATTGCCCCGGCAGTGAGGATCACCTCTTTCCTTGCAAACACTTGGTGTCTTGATCCATGCTGGTAGAACATGACCCCCTTGACTTGGGGAGGTGTGGACTGATCAAACAACACCTTACAGAACAATTAAAAATAGAATGGGTGAGCAAAAAAACTGAACACGTCACGAAGAAAGTGTGTGCTCAAACACAACAATTTTTGTGAAACTTTACAAATAGAATCCACATTTGGTGTGACTTTCTTTCAGGATGTGATTTACAGGTTTTTTTCTGTGTAATTTCGTAATTGAAGTCAACCAAAACCTAACCTAACACCCCAACCTCACTGCCAATTTCGTGTCATCAACACTGCCTGTTTAGTGACATCGATCCATTCGTTCGTGTCTGCATCTTGTTTTTTGTTAACCGATGGCCAGGACCAGAAATTCACAGCCAGCAGAATGTCCCAGAACGCAGACGTTATCAGTACTGAAATGAACAAAGTTACCTCAGAAAGACGATAAAGAAAAGAAAAGAAGGCAATTCTTTTTGAGGTGCAAAAACGCAAACAAAACCCGTCAGCATTTTTTGTGCATCAAGGGATGAGCAACAAACTAATCCGTCAAGCGGATTTCCACCGAAATTGAATTTACTATCATTTGCAACTCAAAAGTTCTCAAGGTCACTCAATGTTTTTCAAGGCCATCACTGAACCGAATGCAGGTCTCTAAGTGAACTACTGTAATTTTTCAAAACATCGAGCAAAAAAATAAAAAACAAATCAGTGATGCATCCAAATCCACAAAGAAGTTTGATGAATGGCATTAAAGTAAGCCATAATTATCAGCAGGCCATCAAAGATTAAATTTCACAGATTCTTTTAGGATTAAAAAAACGAAAAATATTGTTGGAAAAATCCGAGACTAATTCAAGACTTGTAAGGAATAAAAGACAAAAATATAGAAACTAAAAATCGAAAAGGTAAGTAGGTACAGTGAAGCTCCGCTGAGAACTTTACATGAATGGAAGAACATAACATAACTCGAAGAACATTACACAACATTAGAACAACAACAAAGAACATTACTGGAAGAACATAACATTCATAACTGGAAGAATCCTATTTTTTCCAGACTATTACCGGAGTTTCTAGAGATGGTACCCATCCTCTAAAATGACTGGAAGAACATAACATTACTGGAAGAACATAACATTCATAACTGGAAGAATCCTATTTTTTCCAGACTATACCGGAGTTTCTAGAGATGGTACCCATCCTCTAAAATGACTGGAAGAACATAACATTACTGGAAGAACATAACATTTATAACCGGAAGAATCCTATTTTTTCCAGACTATTACCGGAGTTTCTAGAGATGGTACCCATCCTCTAAAATGACTGGAAGAACATAACATTACTGGAAGAACATAACATTCATAACTGGAAGAATCCTATTTTTTCCAGACTATTACCGGAGTTTCTAGAGATGGTACCCATCCTCTAAAATGACTGGAAGAACATAACATTACTGGAAGAACATAACATTTATAACCGGAAGAATCCTATTTTTTCCAGACTATTACCGGAGTTTCTAGAGATGGTCCCCATCCTCTAAAATGACAACCAACAGCATAGTTTGTGGTACTGTTTCTGAGAAAGTCCCATATTGTCGTTGTGAATTTTTGATTTTGGCAACAAAGATTTAATTATTGGCGGAGGTACCTACGCGGTGGTTCGCATGCCACGATGTCTTTTTGTAAAATGGCTGTGAATGGCTTCTTCCAATTTCACAATTAGATCACTGATTGGCAGCACTGTGCCGTTCCTGGGCAGGTAATGTGATAGATAGAAAAATGAAAAAGACATATTTCAAAGGAGCAAGATTTCCTGTATGCACCAAAAGAAGCAGAAACAGATATGACAATAACCTCACCCTTTTCAGCGACTTCGAATCTAAACTTGGACTGACAATACAGGGCCTTCTCAAACAGTGCCACATTTTTCATTGGCTGACAAAAATCAGCCACTTTGAATGTCGAAAAACCAGAGAATTGAAATCAGTATGCATCAAGAAATTTTGAATGAATTTGGCCAAAAAAGGAATAACAGTTAGAGAAGTGAAAATTTTAACATACCTTCTCCACCGTGGCAAATGACTCAATAACAAGGTTTGGACACCGACGCACTGGAAACAAGAAGCTGTCAAAGCTGCACTCTCGTGCTCCGTTTCTGGTTGCCTTATGGACATTACCTATTCCTGAAATTACAAAAAAAAAAAAAAAAAAAAAGACTGATTTGTGCAAACTTGTTTCTCTTCAGTCAAACGTAAAAACAGAAAGTTCCCATCACTGGTGCCAAATTGATAGGCCACAAGGGGTGGATAAAAAGTTATGGCAGCAACCATCCTTTCCACAATTTGAAGCAGACAAGAGCAATGTTGTATGTTTAGACTCGCACCCAAAACATACCCAAACGAGTGGTCCTTTTTTTCACCTAAAAAGCTTACAAAGTTTGCCCTTTTGGGCAGGGCCGGCCCGTGGTTTTCTGGCGCCCCGGGCAGATTTGATTTTTTTTGCGCCCCAGCCCAGTGTCAGATAGAGCTCTTTGTAAAGGGGGTATGCTGTCACTTATTGGTCTGGGGCAGAGCCCCACCGGGGTGCTGCGGGGTGCCCCTAGTAGGAGGTCTGGGAATTCCGTGGACACAGATGTCCCGAGGTTTTGAAAATTTAGAGTAATTTAGGATGCAAAATAGCAATTTCTCAATAAAATTTCGAACAGATTGCTGTCCTGAACCGCAGTGAAAATATCATTTCTGATGACCTCTTTATTGCCCCAACCTTCCACTCGTGGGGTGATGGGATGGCGGATTTCATGCCAAAGCTAACAGTAATGCCAAACTTAATGAGGTACCTACCTACTTGAGACCTCGGGTGCTGGGATAAAGTTCTCATAAGAAAAAGCCTGTTGGCCGCCCAATGGAGAAAATGCACGAATCCAGCATAGGCCTACACCCACAGTCGATGTCTGCGTAGGCCTGTTTCCTCTGGAGGAAAATCAAAATGAACCCCCAGCATACTCGATCGCTAAGTCGTCCGCGGTGTCAAAATTAAGTATGTGCAGCCAGGGCTGCCATTTTAAAAACTGTTTGACTTCTGCTTACAGGCATCTCTCTTCCCCGTTCAGTCTTCTGCTTGCCAAACCTTCATCCAATGATCCCTTTTTGAATTTTTATGCGACAGCCACCCCATTCGCATTCCAACACGGTGCCCGATGTGTAGAGCCCTCGAAATTTCGCAAAAAGGGAATTAGCACGAAAAAAACGAAATGTGATTTTTTCACTTTTTTCGGCATTTCTTCGCCAATTATGCCTTTGGGAAGCCAGATAACTCCTTATTTTTACCACGACAAAAAACGAAATTGAGTCATTTGCACGAAATCCACGTTTTCGAACGAAATTCCCACGAATTTGGCCTTTTTCCACCTAAACTTCCTTTTTCTGTCATATTAGCAAAGCGTCAATGATTTCCGGAAAATGTATTCTTTGTCATGTCTATGTAAAATTAATATTTTTGTCCTCGAGGATGTATTCTTAGCATTTTCTCCCAGGCAAAATCAGGGCCAATGAACCTGCTACAGCTGACCAACAGTTTAATCAATAGGTATAAAAAGTGATCACATATTAAAAATCTTCAAACCCAGTCAGCCTTCTTATTGCATAATGCAGTCATCCATGGGCAAGAGTCAGTGGGACAGGTTTTTCAGCTTCTGTTATGAATTATTGAAAGGGAGAAAAAAGACAGCCTGGAAAATTTTAATTTTGTGCAATATTTCTTAAAATGCCCCATGGAGACAAAATAATGAAACGGTTGGCCAGGTCACAGCATAAACCTGGACAAGCAAGAATAGTTTCTATTTTATTTGAGAGTGCGAGTTGGCTGCTTCTTCTTCTTTAGAAGGACTATTCAAGTGAAAGACCTTATTGTTAGTTTTGCATCATTCCCACAACAGCATATCACAGTTCAACCCCCAATGATTTATTTTCTAACCTATAATCGGCCAAACGAGAAAAAACGAAATTTAACTTTTATTTCAACACTAAAAAACGAAATTTTGAACCTTCAAAACGAAATTGGCAAAAAATAAAAACGAAATTCCGTGGGCCCTACCGATGTGTGATGCATGACAGGATAGACGCTCGGTTGCACTTGGGAATGCACTTTATTTGGTAACATTTCCAATTTGGCCAAGTTTGCGCAGTTTGCGGACGTGATCAGTAGTTTTTTTGTTTTTCTAAATAAAAGCTAACCAAACCTGCCCACCTTCACCGCCTGTTGTTCGTCGTCAACCCACTACTTATCGTCCGCCTGTTGATTGTTTTCAACATCCCACTCACTATCCCCTGTCAACCGCAAATCGTGTCCGCGAACTTGGTCTACTCCACACGTAGACAGGTCTTTTGGAACTGAACTCTTTATCCAGTGCAGAATACATATGCAGATCCCAAACTTGCAATGGAGCAGAAAGACAATAATTGGCAAGAGTCCGAATCCAAGGCATGTGAAGGGTGAAGACGCACTCAGCAGTTTGCTCATACACAATCTGAATGGAGAGCTGCCACTCGTGTGGTGGATGTTCCATTGCTTTGCCATTGGTCGGTGCACCCTTGCAGCCATGATGCAGAATGAAATGCCAGAAACAGAATATGACAACACTGAAAAGGACGCCATTTCTTTGGTCATTGGCAGAAAAATATGCAAGTAGCTGAACATATGACACGGAGTGAATTCATCACAATCACAAAACAAAAAGAATGCATGACGAACCACAAGAATTTAAGAATAGTTTTATCCCGGATTTGGCGCCCCTAAACGATTTGGCGCCCTGGGCAAATGCTGGTTTGACCGTACGGTCGGGTCGGCCCTGCTTTTGGGCTTGGTTATTCAATCGCCCTGCAGCCCCAATTTTTTCACAGATGCTCATTTTTTCGGTTTGCATCTTTTCCAATTTTATCAATAAATTTTACCAAGTTTTTTTAACCTTTTTTTGCTTTTATTTTTACTTTACTGTTTGCTCAAACACCCCTGGAGAAATCATCCTGGCCCACTTCCATGCATCAACCAACCAGATACCTAAAATATGGGGTCCCTCACGGCAGATTCTTGACCATTCGTAACACAGGGAAGAGGGTCAGTGTAAATTTGATTATTGAACATTACTATTTCATGTTGTTTCGAAGAAAACATTCACAAGAATGGATCTCTGTTGACACCTTGGCCTAGTGGAGGAAACATTTACTTGAGGGGAGGGGACGGCATGTCGAGTGAGAATCTGGGGGCAGAGATCTTGTGGAAAGAATTTTAAAATTTGCATGCAGTTCATTTTGGACAGATTACATGCAGTTGACTGCAGGTGTGGTTGTCCGCTCCACCACGGCGCATATCACAAACTTGTACTTTCACTGAAGGGAGCCAACAATAAATGCCACATGGAAACCACTTGAAAAAAAAGAAAAACTCACCAAACTGAAACTCCCCATTGATGTTCGGATTAAAAATTCCCATAAATTTAGCAGACTCAAGAACGATCTTTCCAAGACCAGAAACACTGTCACTGGTTTCTATGGACATTTTACCTCGGTTTGGAGGGCATGTGGCAGCTAAAAGATGAAAAAATAAGCCAGCATATTTAAAAAAGGGAAGCAAAATATAGTTTCTTCCAAGATCGGTGAACGCGTATAAAAGGAGGTTGTCGCAATGGGAAAACAGAAATCTCGAAGGCTTTGAGATGCCAAAAATGTGGCGCCATCGGAGGATGCTGGAGACTTCCGCCAGCTGCAGCGGTACCTATATTTTGCTTTTCCGATGTGTTTTCACTGCAGCTGCCTTGCCACAAAGAGGGAGTGTCCTGTCCTGCTCTGTTGTTGATGTTGTTTGGCTTTCGCGGCTTGCTTTTCAGCCAAGATGACAGTTAATTATTATTGTCTTTGCTGGAAATTCCAAGGCAGTTCAGCCCAGGAAAACATGCACCCATTGGAGCACCAAAACTAAAAAAAAATTGTGTGATCGGCTTTCAATTGTACTCTCATATTGATTTTGGAGTGGGCAAGTGTGCACTGCCATATTTTCTGTTTCCTTCGTTTTTCACAGAACTGGATTTCCCACCCAACAGTTCCGTCATACTGGCAATGACGACGCAAAATGGACCGATTTTCCGCGTTGAGCGGCATTTTCTTGGCGGCGAATTTGTGCCCAAAACTGGTTATGTGTGGGAGCCAGTGACAACCGTCGAGACGAGGCCTATGTGGTGAATTCACCTTGTCAAAGCGTGGATCTCATCAAGTGCAGGTGTTGCTGTGATGAAATTACGATACGGGGCTCCAGTAGGTATTTATTTTATCGATTTATAAAAAGGGTATCGCATTTTTTTTCTCTTTTCTATTTTCGTCGAACATCGCGTTTGGAACCAGCTCGAAGAATTTTTTTCACGTCAGTTACAATCTGTTCGCAGTATTACTCACTGATTTTCAAAGTGGACTTGGAGAACCGCGGATCTTGTGCATGATCTTGCCTAAAGATTTCACTTCAGCTCCGCTTTGAAAAAATTTGGCGACTCCGGGATTTGAACCAACGACCTTCCAATCAATCAATGTAAAAAATGCATACACACTAACCAACTGAGCTACCGAAGCATCTTATGGAACGCTCTTGTTTCTTTCGCATTTATGGCGAGATCGGAATTTTCATCTGTGAGCGGCGTGCATTGCTCCGCACCTGAAAATGGGTGAAATGGGTTCGCAAATCGTGACGTCCTTTTGTTATCAGAGTCACCTGTCGGCAGCCCATCACGCCTTTGAGCCTCTGTCCCACAAGTGGCCTTTGTTCCCATAATAGTTCATTTTTTCAAGCAAAACAATCAAGTGCATGCCGCAAAAGTGCATTTTTTAACACAATCGAAAATGATTTTGTTCAGAAACCTGACAGCAACCGCGGAAATCTGTGTTGGTTGGTTTCTGCCTTGTCCTCCAATTGCGTCACAAATCAACAACCAATCACAACACGACTCGGAAAACCCTCCATTGAGACGACCTCCTTATATACGTTTTCCGACCTTGGTTTCTTCATTGAAGAGTAAGTCACCAGAGCAAACAAAATATGGGCAATAAATATGTAGCAAACAGGGTCAACAGGTGTGTTGGCCCATGTCTTTGAGGACAGTCGAGACATCAAACTGTTCTGTGTGCAGGGTGTCTGCAGCCGGACAAAGACAATTTTCCTCGACTTGTCCAGGTTTTCCAGATGGAAATTCCAAAAGTTACTGACATTTTGAGTTCTCATTACTCATTGCCTGCCATCTCTCAGCGTTTTTTATGGCCAGAAAAAATGTTTCCATAAAAAAAACCTGGAGGAGCAAGGCCCACAATCTGGTTTTGCTTGATATGCCCCAATTGAGAGAGAACTAACCTTGCATAACAACACAAAGAAGAGAATAGATGAAATCCAGTCAATCCCAGTTCTAAAGCAACGGAGACTTTACTTGCTGGAGGCAGAGAAATTGGTAAAAAATACCTTGACTTTGCAGAGAACTTTCACAAATTCCTCAACTTTTCCAGAATGGCAAAATTCACCGAAACAATTCTAGGTTTTCCGGGTCTGCAGACACCCCTGTGTGATAGTGGCAGTAAAATCCTAAGTGCTACCATAATTTCCCGAAACAAACGTTTTTTTTTTTAACACAAAGCAAAGCACAGAAGCACTTTGCCAGCCGAATGTTCCATCCTTTTGCATGGTCTAAAACTGCATTTAGATTTTTGCTTCACAAAGGCAGGCATCTGAGGACAAATCTGTAACTTTTTTTTTTCCGAGCTCAGCACCCTCTGATATGCAATGATCTATGATGTCATCAAAATCCAGTCAGTCCAAACTCCCAAAGCAACAAGAAACTGTCATCATCACATCAAATACCTGGAAAACTTACATTCCTTGCAAGCATGCTGATATTTTTCATGCATTTGAAAATATGGCAAAACATCTTTGTAACTCCATCCTTCCAGTCCAGGAATCGAAGCCCAGTTGTCGTAATCATTTGGATTTCCACGCACGTAGAATCCACAGTTTATATTGCTCGATCCACCAAACAATTTTCCAACATGCATGGAAGACTAGAATAAAGGTGGTAAGAAAAACATTAAAAAACTGTGTCGCCAGTACAAAACATCACCTTTTATTTTATGCTTTATTTTTTGTTTTCAGTCAACAATTCCTGAAGAACCACAAAAAGAATGACTTTTTAAGCCAGAGAGACAAGTTTGGGAGATTTTCCATACGAAAGAAGCAGGTCCCATACGAAAGAAATCATATCTCAGTCTTCATGTGCAGTGAATAATTTCCCTGACCCCCAATCATTGGAGGAACACCTGAAGGTCAATATCTCATTAGAGTCATCACCGACAGTTTGGGTTCCCCCACAGAGATGTATAGTTGCAAAAAGTGGCGTTTAAACAAAGTGGAAATAACGAATTCAGAAAAGAGTTGATCACCTTTATCCACAAAGATGGCAGACTGCACATTTGATGGATAACTGCATAGGCCTAATAACTGGATAACCAAAAACAAGAATGGTAGACCATAATAGATTAGCCTGACCACAGCCAAGTGTCGGAAAATAAATTTATGCAGATTATGTAGCAGATTAAGGCCCTTGGAGAAGGCAAAAACTCCAGTTTTCAGAGTTCATGATGATGTGAATAGGTAAATGTGCTCTTTCAGATGGCGTAATTGGTTTTCCTTGGCCTTTTCCTTTCTGAAGAACATAAATCGATTTTACGAATGCATGTAATTGTCATTTGTTACTGTCAAACTTTAAACGTGTTTTTCTGCTGTTTCAATTCGGCAGCTTCTTTCAAATTTTTCGTTGTCCATTCAAATTGCAATAACTTCTGTTCAGGTAAAATTTGTACCATCGTAATCAGATATTGTTTATCTTGGTCTTGAAAGATCTTGGTCTTGAGTTTTCAGTCCAAGAACACTCTTGTATTTCTGTCTGCCCTTGATGACTAAAACCAAACATGAGAACTCCAGTGAAACAGGACTCATGTGAGACATTCTCTTGAGAAAAATGGATCATACAGCCATAGATGCATCCCTTCATCATCATCATTGCCATCATGAACTGACAGCCATAACAATGCCCCATAATCGTAGCCCAACTCCGCTCTGCATGCAACTGAAGGGACTCGGATCAGTTTTACGGCGTATATACGCCAACACGCAGGATTTCCGGAACCGAATATGCTCTGCAGAGCGGAGATGTGTTGCTTCTGTGAATTGCTTCCTGCTAGCCTCTCTTGGACTGGAACTAGGTGTTCTTTCATGTGCACAGTGTGATGCTGCACACGGCACCTCCTGCTTCACGTCTTATCCGAAGGACACGAGGGACTGGGCCACTAAGGCCCCTTCCAGCAGCACAACCTGGGGTACAAGAGTGGTCTCCCATCCAAGCATCATCCAGGCCTAACGTTGCTTAACTTCGGTGATCTGATGGGAACCGGTGCAAGCCACGAGGAATGAATGTGCTGCTGGAGATATCAACTTTTTTAAATTTGGTGACTGCCAGCAATTTGCGGTGGGTGCTAGATGCTTGCATGCAACTTTTACCCAGATTCAAGCTTTTTTTTATCCAAAATTGAACCACAATCCAGGGTTATACAGGGTGTCCCAAAAAAGGAGAACTGAATTTACTGATCACTAAACAAAACAAAAAAGAAAGATTTGCTGGCCACTGTTGTGAGTGAGAATTGTGATTGTTGCTAATTTATTGTTAGTCTGGGTGCACACAGGAGATTTTATTCTGCGGTGTCTCGCTGTGTCTCGCCAGTGCGTCTCGAAAGGAATGTTGTGTAAATGAGACTGTTCACATTGGCGTTTTTTGTCGTCGCGTTTTTTCGCCATGTTCCGCTGTTTCCCCTTGGCGCCATGACGGGCGTTTCGTTCGGTCCTCGAGGGTCCTCTGCGTTGCATTGCAATCATGTTTATGCAGGCAACAAAGCTCGCCGGCGTCATGGTGGTTGCACACTGTGCGATTGATTTTGTGCCATTGGGCATGTATTTCAGATGTTGTTTTTTCATTCGGCCTTTGCCTTTTGTTTGAGGTTTGGTCATCAGTATTCGCGTCGGATCGTTATTATTTCGACTATTTTTCAGGGTTCATGACAAATTGACACAAACTGACCTCAATTCGACGCGACCTCCCAGTGGTTCCAGCACGGCGGTGCGCCAGCCCACCAAACTCGCGACAACCAAGCCTTTTTAGAGCAACATTTTCCGGCTCGCACCATTTCTCGAGGCACCCCTTTCCCTCCGCGTAACCCAGACCTCACTCCACCGGACTTTTATTTGTGTGGTTACCTAAAGGAACACATTTTCTCTCCGCCAAACATTCCTCAGACGACAGGCAGACGTAAAATGATCGACATTATTACCCGTGTTGTAGGAGACGAAGCACTCGAAGCAGCAAGCGCCAATGTTTTCAGATGACTGGAGAAGTGTCTTGAAGTACACAGCATCATTTTGAACGGCTAATGGAGTGACGAACCAATATCTCCAAATCACCATATGCCGTAAAATGGGTCTGCCCATACAAACATTCACCATACTCCACGAATGGATCGTATATCTTTTCAGTTCTCTATTTTTTGGGACACCCTGTACCAATGTGGTCAAATGTTTAAATGCATCACAAGCAATTTTGATCATTTTTTTGTTAGGATTCATTTTGCAAATCTCAGCCCAAAATTCAAAAAAGTTTATTCAATTTCCGCCCACATATGATCAATTTTTGACCGCAGAGCACAATCAAGTGTTTTCACAAGAAGCCAAACCGAAACCAAACAGTCTCTCCCTTTTCAGTTTCCCGAAACACCCTTTTGACATTCAAGAAGCGCGGCACACAGCATGCCGTTGGAGAAGAAAGGTTTACATTCTGCTGCAAGCTCAGCCTCCATTGACATCTCTCAAGTTGAGCGCTGCGATCGCAGGAGACAACAGAGCGATGATGATGCACTTGCTCTCAGGATCCAGCTGTCCACCCTTTTTCCTGTGGCAGAGATGCCGACAGAGGCAGATTTCAAAGTATCGCCTTCTCGGACACAAAGACCACACCACTTTTGGTGTGGGTATTCACCTGGAGGGATGGAGCTGTACAGGCCACCTCGCATTCTTGCTTGTCCCTCAAAGCAGGCAAAATCATTCTGTACCTCTTGTGAATCTTATGCGCCAATGAAGTGGGAGATTTGCTTGCATGTGGGAGGGTGTTAAGGAAGGTTGGGTGGGGTTCCTTCTGTGTGCGGTCGGGAAAGCATCAATTGGCAAAGCAGCATGTGGCTTTCAGGATTTTGAATGATTTTTTGTCCTGAATCCTGAAAAGGTCACATTTTATTGTTGCAAATGCTTGATAAAAATCAAGTGCACATTTATTTTTGCCAATTTTCATGGGCAGGCAGCACCTGTCAAGTGTGGCCTGACCACAGGTCAAACCTTTCAAGAGTTACTGCGGTCGTCATTACAGCTTCCATTTTAATACATCAGATCGATCGTTTTTACACATTGCGTGGACCTGGAATCAAAATGCATTTCATACTGTGCATGTATCTTGGTGTCAGTCACACAGGGTTAAGGTTTTGATGCTTACTTCATGGCGGCTGCAATTGCAATCAAAGGATCCTGCACTCTCCTCACGAGACTTCACAGCTTCACAGATTGCCAGTCGTTTTTTGCAATTCGCCCTGTCACTTTCAGCCTTACCCAGGCTTTTTTCAACCGAGTGCGAAGTAGCTCACCTGAGGCCAGTGCACCTATCAATTGCTCTGACTGCTTTTTCTGGCTCGCGGCAAACACAAGCAGGGAGACAATGATTTTATGTGTTGAGGCTTGGTTAAGTGCGGTTGATTATTCCAATAAATTTGTCATCTGACGCAAAAATGGTCCATTATACAGCGCCATCGAGGAGATACTTGAGATGGTCCTCCTTACGGAAATGAGAGACCTTGACCTCATTGCAGTTGATGAGCATTACATATTTCGCACGCTGCATCCGCATCAGCCAAGACCCGCTCTTTCTACAGTATCTGTTTGATGGAAAAGTTTTGAAGCTCTTTATATTATTTTTGGAGAAGTTTTGATGAGCTCGTTTTTGAGATCATTGGATTTCATGCTTTAAAATGGCAAATGCGGATGGGTATGTGCCTGTAGAATTACCACTTGTTTAAAACAGCTGACATTTTGCAGTGCCCCCAAAGTGTAAGAGATGTTCGCAGAACATCTTTCGTGGTTCAGATTATGGTCTTCCAGAGGAGTGCATTTCCCATTTTTACATCACAAGGACTAACCTTTCCACCTGTCGCCAAAAATGTGTCTGGAGCTGACTCAGCCTCATAAATCCAATCATAATAAGGTGAGTTGACCACAAAAGGAATAGCAAATGGTATGGGGTTGAGGAATGAAGGAGCACCTCCCGCTTCCAAGACTAGAACTTTATAATCAGGCACTTCGGAAAGACGACTAGCCAACAGGGATCCAGCGGTTCCAGCTCCAACTGAAAAGAAAATAAATGATGGATGATCAACTGTAATGAAGGATCGACAAGTGGAGAACTGAGCCAGAAGTGGAAGGAATGCTTTCAGCTCTAGTGTGGTGCTCACAAAGTTCGATCATCTATACATTGTTATCTCCATTTGGCTTCACAATACAAGCACAATCCCATTCAACTATTGCATGCATTATGCAACCAATCCGAACACATGTTTGAGCTGTCAGGTGGAGGAGGGTGAGAGGTCCAAAGTCCGATGTGGGTGAGGTATTAACATTTTTGCTTCAGTGCCCTGCAGATGAAGGGCAGCAATTTGGGCCACAAATAAAGGCACCTGTGATTAATCCTTTCATAGCGAAACAAAATATGACAGGAGCAAACACCATTTTTGCAAAAATGCCTCTGGGAAATTTCCAGGAGGCAGAGATCATGTTATGCGGTCGTTGACCCTTCATGATCCATGCATCAGCCACGCCAATACAGGGTAGCCCAAAAGTCTTTGGCCATAGGAAAAATGTAAATTTCCTGTTTTTGTAAAATTTTGTGATCTGAAACCTTTTCTAACTCAAACCACGGATGACGAGACGAAATCGGAACAACATGGCATATTCAGGGATGCCCAAGGTCGTTGGCCACTTCAAAAAATTAAATTATCTGTTTTTATGATATTTCGTGATTTATGACTTTTTCTAGCTCCCACTACGGAAGTCACCACTTTATTCGATGCTAAAATGTCAGTTTAAAGTCTTGACATCCATGGTTAGAGCAAGAAAAGGTTTCAAATAACAAAATTTGACAAAAACAGCACATTTACGTTTTTCCTATGGCCAAAGACTTTTGGGCTACCCTGTATGTACAATGCGTTTCAACATTCTGCCTGCGGAAGCCATCTGAGGTACCCTTTTTGCCTTTTGTAAACTGGGTCTGCCCAAACAGAACAACTAACTTTTTTCTTTTGTGGCCAGTTGTGAATATTTGCATCTTTGGCAGCATCTGGAAGTCCACTTGTGGCATCTAGCAGTCAATGTTTTGGGATTGAGCAATCTAGAGGTCAACATTTCGATGTGACCTGCTCAAAGCACAATGGGTAATGTACAAATGACCTCGATGGACAATGTTCCACTGTTCTGGATACCCTTTCTTTCGCTCCCTCGTAGTACCAATGTGAAACAAGGTTCTCGAGAGTTCTTGCAAAATAAATTTCAGTCTATTCCTTGCTTTTTCCAGTCCAGCAGCACGAGAAAAGCATATTCCAGGAACCTTGATTAAAACAAATGTCCTATTTTTCCTCTAAAATACAAAGGGCGTTAGAAAAGTTTTTGACATCACCATGAAGTTCAGAGAATCTTACCGCTATAGCCCAGGGCCTCAAACATTTCTCCAGCTCTTTCAGCACAAATTTGCAGGTATCTATGCCAATTTTTCATGGCATGGTGGTAATTAGATGAGGGTATGATCCTGAGCTCTGAAAATACTGCTTTTGGCTAAGTCTTGAAATCTTGAGCATTCCCTTTTTTCACGACAAATGCCCTAGTTTTAGAATTTTGGTTGATGAACACCATATCTACACATAAATGCTGCCTCCTCAAGCCCATAGTCCTGATTTGGCACCAGCGATTTATGGTTGTTACCTAAACTGAAAACAACTTGGCAGAAAAGCCATGTTCACATATTCAAGACTTTGCCAAAGCAAATTTTCAGTGCCGAGTGCCATTCTGCCCATGAGAGGTTGGGTTGGACACCTGTAATTTTGTTAGACAAGAGCCGGAGAGTATTTTGAAGGTCTAAACCAAACGAATTCTTGATATCGTCAATATTTTTGAACTACAACATGATGTCAAAAACGTTTCGAAAGCCCTTCGTAGATATCCTTCAGTTCGGTTAGAAGTCCCCGATTTTTCCCATTTTTCAGAAATTCCATGTCGTTTCCATGGCAACTCCATGACCTTTACAGTTTGTTGAAATTCCCTGACGTTTCCAGGTACCTGAGCATCCTGTGAAACAAGTTTTGCTACAGGTGCCACTCTTGGGGCACCGTCCACCTCATGATATTGCACATTTTCACACTACACAGTTTGAACCAAGGCAACCGATCCAAGAAATTGTTACAGATGTCACATGTTTGTCAAAATAACAAGTTTGCAAATTATGGTTCTGATGTCCTTAAACATGTTTCTCCTGTTTCCTTTTCACGGGGTTTGACGTGGTTGACACATGAATTCAAAAGCAAAAAATAGACAAAAATTTTCCCAAACACTCATAAATTTATTGTTGGTAGGCAAAAAAAAAAAACAAAATACACAAGTATTTTTAGGATCTTTTTTTTTCTTTCTCCAGAATATGCATAATTGACAAAAATGATGCTCGGAATTGGTAGCTGCATAAGGAAAGGAAATATGAAATATTATCAAAATTAATTTTAAAGAGCACATTCCAATCTGAGGTGTAACAAAAAGCATACTTTCACACAAATTAGTATCCCACCACTCCCCCTTAAAACTGCACTTTAGATTGATCTGAATACTTGCCCAACACTTCCAAGAATGCAAAGAAAATATAACATATCAGGTGTGCGGATGTGATTTTGTAAAAAAAACTTTGTGAAAGTTTACAAGCAGCTACTCATGGGATGTGATTTTCGGTTTCTATTCATTATTATTTAACTAAAGATGACCAAACCTGACCTGGCCAAACTAAGGCTACATGGGTATGTGTTCGTTCATGCCCGGAATGATGCCAACATACCTGTCCATAACTCAGTTCTCGTAGCCAATAATCGAACAGCAGTGTTCAAAAATTGAAAGTGGTGTTCAAACATTTTTTGCAGTCTGGATTTTTTTAATTTAAAATTTCAGATTTTTGAGTTGGTGGAGAATGTGTCAGAAATAGATTTGCAACAATCGATCAAACCAGAGAACAGACACAAATTTAAATTTCAAGTGTGCAGTTTAAACTTTAATTTTTATTGCAGGAATTGTCTTCAACATCTACAGACATAATGCATATCAGAATGGATTTTCCATTGAGCACTTATCAGACACAAGCCTCAGTGGTTGAAGTGACATTTTAAAGGCTGTTCTCGGGGATAAGGCTTACCTAGTTGTACCGAGATGTACATGATTAATAGGGCCCGGATTTTGCATAAAAGCATATTTTTTCCTGTTTGCGACAAGAGCGCTGATACCTTGGATCTACATGAGACACGTTAAGCTGAGCTGTTTGAGGCCATGGTTGTGTAGCATATTTTGGCATATTTTGACGTTAGGGAATATTTTGGCATATTTTGCCCTTTTTCCATTCATTTTGTTGAAAAAAGAGCATTTTTATGTCAAGCACACGTAAAGCGTCATTTTTCTTCAATCCACACATTATGCATTGACTCTCTCGCGCCGCGTCATGAAAAACATTTGTTTCCGACCTTTTTCTTTGAGGCCCTGAGCGGGCATTTTTGAATTCTCCAAATGCAGCAATGAATGCTCGATGGTGGCCCTCGCGGAGTCTTCTGCTCTCTGATTGGCTGGCTGATGCAGCAGCCAGCCAATGGAACAACAATCTCCCAAAACCACGCCATTCTCCCGCCCCCAAAGCCGACTTTGAAAGTGGATGGATTGCAGATTCCGGTTCCAGCCAAATGCGATAATCTGACCTTGAACAAACCTCTCCTTGCACAGCATACGGCCGCTGAGTTGCCGTTCGTTTTTCTTCTCCCCAATTTTCTGATGCATCCTCGCCGCTTCGAGTGCACTTGCTGCAAACAAAAGACGACGGATTTTGCATGCAGCCGAAAATGCCCAGCGCAGCGCTCCAGACACAAAGCAAACAGGCGGATTGCAGGTGAAGGCGGTGCTGCAAACTCAGCAAGCATTCGGCACGGCCCCGCACCCATGGTTGCCAGTGCTTCCGAGTGCATGGAAGCCGGTGGTTCCGAGCACTGACGTAAAGTGGCACTGCACATCCTTAGCTGCATTGTCTTCGTTTTATTTGTTCCAGCGATTTGTTCTCCTCTCCGTTTTTCTGATGCATGCAGCCTTGCGGCTGTGCGGATCTCTGGTGCACTTCACATGGGGAAAGTAAAACTATAGGTACCTACGAATTTTGCGTGTGGTCAACAGTGGGCCGAGCGCAAAGCTCTCCTGATACAAAGCAAACCTTGCCAGCTCATTCAAAATTTGCTGCACTTGCGCATGATGTGATGCAAATTTTTTGCAGCTTGGAGAAAACCACGACATTGATAAATAACCGACAAAATATTTTGCATATTTGGGAATATTTTCCCATTTTTAGGGCATATTTCGATGTTTTTGAGGCATATTTTATGCGCATATTTCAGACTTTTAAGGGAATATCAATCCGTGCCCTAATGATTAAAAAGCACATAATTTTGCAGTGACTCCTTAGACCATACAACATGTACCCATACCTGACCTCAAAAATTGAAAACACAAATCGCAGTCTTCACAGGAGTGTGAAACATAGCATTTTATTCGGGCGCCGTTGAAACCGGATGTGTTTTTGAGAGAGCGATCAGGTTGATTCAAAAGTTGGGGATTCAAATCTGGGTAGACACGACCATGAATTTGAGTTGACACCTGGTAAATCTCATAAAGATGTAGGCTTGTTTTCCCTTGCTGTTAGAACAACAAATGACTGGAATTCGCTTCCTCCCCTGATTTTTGGTGGAGCTCATGACATCAGTGTTGCTACTTTCAAGAAAAATTTGGTGGATTGGTTCAGTGGAAAACGTTCTTTCTCATAGAAGTGTATATTTATATGTTATTCCCCTCTGTTGATTTGCGCCGGAGTAGCCTCCATGCAAATAAAATAAAAATAATAATAATAATGATAAAAGTCACGATAAATGCAATCTGTTGGACTTCTAGTTAATTGAATTATGTTGCAGTTTTTGGAATGTCTGCAACTCTGCAGTAATTTATTTTATTCCCAGACCGAAGTTATCATCAAATTGACAGAAGTTCTTGTCTGGAGTTGCAGCATGTCGGAGTATTCGCAAGCTGAGCACGTTAAAATTGTTCCGTCTCTGCGGTGGCAGCGATAGGACGACCCTGCTCACCATGCTTCCCACCTCGTTCAAATCCAGGCTCACTCAACAACAACCAATCACCTTCAATCTCCAAGAATCATTGACCAAGAGAGACTCGTCTCCATTTTCAATCTTTACGAAACAGTTAGCAATCTCTGTGTTGCATGACTATTGTTATCCATGTGTTTCATGCGTGGTGCCCGCACATTGAGAAAAACAGTAAAAACTAAAAAATTCCCCCATCAGTAAAATAATTTCCCTGCACCTTTCAACCAATGTGGAGGAATCACGGGATGCACCCGGCAGTAATGCAGCTAAGCTGCATAGGAAAAGCTCCATGGGTTTTGTCTGGAAAAATACTGTATGCTGGTTGGAAAACATCCAGCCTTTTCAGACAGAGACAAGTCAAGGGAAGTACTTTGAAATCGACTGAAGTCATATCGGAGTAGAAAGGTTGAAATAACCTATCCAGCCACACTAGTCCGGGCCAGCATTATCCTACGTATTCCCACAAAAGTTCCTTACCGACAATGAAATCATATTCTGTTCCATTGAGATCTCCTTTGAAGAATGTCAAAATATAATGTGTGAAGAAACCAATCTGATACTGGAATATTGTCAGAAAAATGACTGCTGAAACAGCCAGTTCCAAAGAATACCACTTCATTGTGTTGATTAAAGCTCAAAATTCAGAGGCATGTATATGACAAAATATGTGAATGCAAAAGCCTGTACAAAATGCAAACTAAAATAAATTGATGAGGCAATTAGTGCACACTAATTTTTATACCATGTGGGAAGATGGTTCAATTTGAACGCCAACTGCAGCACTTGTTTCTGTTGGGCGTAAGGTGTAGGTGTCTATACAAAGATGAATATCCTGTAGAGATACCTCATAGTGAAATTGTGGAAAGCACCTGCACTTGTTCACTGCCCACTAAGACTTAATTTAATGGGTGCAGGATATTCAAAAATTTGAAAAGGCATTCAATCATGGATTGTAAGTTTGCAGGAAAAATTGAAACACACTCGCACATGGGAAAGGGAAAGGGCAACAAAATGTGAGGTCAAATTCATGCCGTTCATTTTTTGTCTGCCATTTGCAATCAAGCAAAATGAGAAAATTAGTGGCACATGCCTAGGACACTTATGCCCAGTTTTTCCAACGCGGATCAAATCTCGGTTTAAACTGAGATCAACTGATCGTAGATCATTATTTGAACCGGATCATGATCTGAGATTATCTTTTTGTGTCCTTTTGAGGTGGAGATGATCTCCGATCAACTGATCGGAGATCATTTTTGATCCGCTCTTTTCAATTCGGCCGCCATATTTGATCCTGGAAACTCTTCAACATTTATTTCACTTCTCTCGACTATAGGTGCATGGGATTTTGTGGTTCTGAACAGGCACTAGTCATCATTTTACATTTCATAGAGAGTTCAGGCACTTGCGTTTGAATGTTTTTCTTGTGATTTTTCTTTTTTTTTGTGGTAGAATGTTCTGGCGAAAGGTGAAATGCTGTGTATATTCTCACCAAACGTCCGGGGGTTTTCATGCAAATCTAAAGTATTTCGCCCTGGCATTCCGGCTGCTTTTTGCGAGTAATGTTCCATGTGAACAATAAATTAATTTTTTTTAAACCGGTTCCCTCCTCTGAAGATGCACTTTTGCGCTTCAAAGCTGCCGAATTTATCGACTTGGGAATGGATAAAGCTCATAATTTGATCATTTTGATCATCTTGCAACTCACCATTGCGAAAAAAATATGGAAATGATCACGGAAAATGGTCGCAAACTCTCTTCAAAAATGAAATGAATTCGACTGCTCATTTTGGTTTTATTCTGGCATCTTTCATCAGTCGCAAAACAAATAAAACGGTTTCCATGGCAACGTCAATTGGGTTTTTGAACTGAATCAAAGCTTTCGAAATTTTATCGCTGATTGTACGAAAATAACACCTTCACCATCTCCCAAATGGCATTCACACTCAGCTTCAACCCAGCAGCCAATTTTTATGGTTTTGTTATGCTTTAATTTCTATGCACAACGCTATTCCTTTTCCATTGCTGGGCAGCATTCATACCAAAGTTTACCGCGGTGGTAAACTCCACTCTCGCCGAAAGGAATTTCGCAAAACCACTCTCGCAGAAAGGAACTTCGCCGAGAGGAAACTCGCAACTGGTTTTTTTTGACAACGAACACACTTGCAAATGGTATTTTGGCAACGGATAGGCTCGCAACAGCAGGCACTTTCGCCAAAAGGAAATTCGCGACTGGTTTTTTTTGCAACAAGGAAACTCGCAACTGGTTTTTTCACAACGGAGAAACTGGCAACTGCTTTTTTCGCAACTGACACGCTCGCAACTGGTACTTTCGCCGAAAGGAAATTTGCAACTTTTTTGCAACAAGCAAGCGCTGTCTCGTCATAGCGAGATGCACAAGAGTTTGATGTGCTGGTATGACTCATCTCCGCAGAATCCCCTGAGGGCTTTCATTTCGAACTCGATTTCCCGATCACCGAAGATTTGACGGTGGGCAGCAAAAGGAACAATGTGGCACAAATACGAAACAAAATGCATGATTTGCAGTTTTTTGCACGGAGAAGCCTTTGTGTGATTGTCCGACTGGTGAACCGATGTCAGCATTGATATAAATTTAAACGAGGGCAAATGGTTGACGGCCATAAATACCTACCCTTGCATGGCTTCAGCAGTTCAACATTGTCCCGCAGTCTGCAGGGTTGAGCGACAGCTGACGGCCTTTGCGCGGGGTGCCGGATGGAGAGGCGGAGTTCATCTAAAAATATCGACATTTTTGTGGGGACTGGAAAATATTTTGGAACAAATCTTGTCGAGCCTCTTGACGGGATTCAAAGAATGGCTTGCTTTGTTTGATTCTCTGCCATTATTTTTACACATTACAAGCCAAGTAGGTACCCAATTGGATCCGATCGCAGCAATCAAGGAACTGCATTGAATAAACTCACAAATTTGTGGAATGATCTCATATAGAAGGACACTAAATTTGCGACAATAATTCTACACCGTTAAATCATTGACAAGGTAGGCTTTTGCCAATCGAAATGTCCACTTTCACATAAGCTCCTCTGTCTTCCCCTGTGTCCTACTCATATTTATTGGCGGAATAGTTCAGGCGACAATGGTGCGGCACAATCCTCAGTTTCTGCCTTCCCGCCAGGATCTCTGCCCCTTGGAACCCCGCTGGGGATCCGCCCCAAACTCCTATAATACTGGGGTGACGGCACCCCAGACTGGGCCACGCCCATAGATGATGTGCCCTCTTTGGGAAAATGCTCACCGGCTCTTTTTCTAGCACACTTCAAACACTGGCCTTTGTATTTGGTAAACTCCACTTTCGGCGAAAAGAATTTCATTACACCAGACTCGCAGAAGGGGAGTCCTTGTTCCAGCATGCAGAAGTACGAGTTGTGGAATTACGTTCGGCAAAAGTATCATATCTTAGAGTACTCGTTGCGAAAATGCAAGGTGGGTGCCAAAATGCCATTTGCGAAATTACCGGTTGCAAAAAAACCAGTTGCGAAATTCCTTTCGGCGAAACCATCAGTTGCGAAAGTCCTCGTTGCGAAAATACAAGTTGCCAAAATACCATTTGCGAAATTCCCAGTTGAAAAAAAAACAGTTGCAAAATTCCTTTCGGCAAATTTCCTTTCGGCGAAACCATCAGTTGCGAGAATCCTCGTTGCGAATCTTCAAGTTGCCAAATTACCATTTGCGAAATTTCCCGTTGCCAAAAAACCAGTTGCAAAATTCCTTTCGGCGAATTTCCGTTCAGCAAAGCCATCAGTTGCAAGAGTCCTCGTTGCGAAAATGCAAGTTGCCAAAATACCATTTGCGAAATACCTCGTTGCAAAAAAACCAGTTGCAAAATTCCTTTCGGCAAATTTCCTTTCGGCGAGTTTCGTTTTGCGAAATTCCTTTCGGCGAAAGTGCCCCAAGCCGTGGAAGATGCGATGGTTGCGAGTGGAATTGGGGTACAATGCCGCACCGTTCAGGTGTGTTGCTCATCACCACACCAGACATGCGTTACTATACGTTATCGCACGTTACTTCGCCGCGAAGGCAGAACTGATCACAATCAAAAAGAATAAGGAAGAAGGCATCGACACCAGTGCTTTTTTAGGGAATTTAACGAAAAATAACTTGCAAAAAGACTAAGCTTTGTGTTGCCGTTAATTTATAGCATTATCTTTCACATTTATTACCTGTAGACTTCTGAACTTGAGTTTGATCGTTCACAACACAAAACACGTTTGAAATCTATTGTTGCTGCTTGTCTGATTGCGTTGTGTGCATTCACTGCCAATTTGCAGCCGTGCGAATAAATAAATAAATCTGAATACTGAAACGACACCCCACGAAAATGACACCTCGCACAAAAAAGAAAACATGAGACCAAAGAGATGATCCGAGATCAGAAAATTGATCGCCCAATTTTGGCCGATCAAAGATGATCCGAGATCAGGGCATTTTGATCGCCGATCAAAAGTTGACTCGAACTCGATGGACAAAACGCCTGATCTCGGATCAAATTTTGATCCGAGATCAGCGAGCAGAGATGATCGGCGATCAACAGCCAAAAGAACCAAAAAACGAAATGATCTAGGTTTAAACTCAGTTTAAACTCTGATCAATTTTGATCCGTGTTGGAAAAACTGGGCATTAGTTACTGAAAAGCATGCTCGTATGTTGGAAAAGTGGCGGCAGATTTAATGTTCCTTCTCATACATGTAAAAACTGCAACTGTTCAGATTTTCGCAAAAACTCCATGCTGCAGAAATAAAAGATCCTCTTTCCTATGACCGAGGTCAAAATCTGACAACTCCAGAAAGATCTGTTCAAACCTGGTGCTTTAATTTCTGCTGCCTGCATGAGAGTAAAAAGAAAGAAAAAACGTTTGGGAGGCAACCGTGAAATGGAAAAAACACATGTACGAGTAGGTACCTACAGTATTTACGCCGCTCCTTTTCATTTTCTTGGTGCATTCTTTTCAAAAATTGACAAACAATGTTTGCGAGCAACAGATGCAAGATGGCGCTCGATGGAGATGGTAATGCAACAAACAAAGCAAAGAATGGAAGAAAAGGCAGGAAATGCAAATTCTGCAAGTGGATGGAAGTTTGTTAATCCACAAGCGAAGAAGGCCAGCAGCTTGTTGACACCAAACTGTAACATATCAACAACTGTTCCTGGGTCCTTCTGACTTTGGTGCACACTGAAAAATGCACAATGATAAGGTACATGCAAACTACAGAGGATGGTAAAAACTAGATACCATGCTGTCCAGGTGTTCAGAGTTGGGACCCAATGGGGTGTAGGTGCAGCTGGGAGTTTCAAATGACCAATTCTGTGGAACTACGAAGCAAGGTTAGAGAAGGATGGCACCATGCTCCAAACAAATGAGAAAAAAAGCAAAAAATCCATTGTACCAAGACTTTTGTGGCAAAAGGAAGAAAGCAAAAAATCCATTGCAAGCGGAATTGTTATGTGACATTTTTGTCCTGACCCAGTGTCAGTGCCCAGTCCAACATTCAAAACCAAGGTACCTACAAGTTAGTATAAGTACGCCATTGCAGTCCACCAAATGATGCTGACAAGCTCACCCATCTGCTACTGGTCGATATTTCTTATCTTGAGCTCTGTCAAGATGAACGCTCTCATGCTTGGATCCTGGATGTGTTCCTCAATCTTTTGCCTTGCAATTTCACCACCATTACGGTAGTAAGCCACACAGAGTTCTGCATATTCGATGTAGACACAGTTTGCGCAGCCAGACATGCAGCAAGTTGTTGGCGGCTCGGGTGGTGTGGTCCATGGCACACTGACACTCGGAACACTTTCGGAGAGAAGCTCATCAGCTACATCAGAGAGAGGCACCACTGGAGGAATATCGGAGACTAGCTGCTCCACGGTATCGGCACGGGAAGACTCAGTTTCCTCAGAAGACAGCTGCTGAGAATCTGACGAAAATTTCACAGCCTCCACGTCAGTTGTGCAATTTATGGGCAATGGTTCTCCCGACGATGGCCGGGAATCTCTTGAATGATTGACAGCCTGCTCTGCAGTTGGGCAATTTTGGAGCAGTAATTGCCCTCTGGCACCATTCATAGAATTCACGGCTTTGCCATGTGCTGCAGACCATTTTAGCGAGAGTTTTATTGAGTTTAGGGCCTGATGAACTTTCATTGAACAGTGGGCTGTACTGAAACTCCAATGGAAATCCTAAAATGGAAACAGAGCAAATTCTTTACCATCCTGAACCCTCATTATCCAGACTATTTTCCGGTTTCATTGTTTATTTTGTTCTTCATTCAACACCATTTTTGTGCTTGGGCACTTGTGTGCTGATGCAGATAATCCATTTTTGCTCTTCATCGTTGGATCACAGGAAAAGCCTGACTGTGTGCCAACAGTGCGAACCTCAGTTTACTCAACCATATGGTATGAGGGTGTTTAGAAAAATTTCATCCCTCACATCGTTCCATCAGAGTGAAGGTACTGAAATTTGGGATGCTTGAAACTGCTAACCTTCCAACAAAATTTCGGTCGGGGTTGATATCCAGAAGTTGTGGCAATTTCAGATCGTATGTGTTGTTGAAAGCGACCTGCTGCTGCATGAAAATGCATTGAGATCCCACCATTGCAAATGCTATGTCAATCCAGAGAGCGGCTGCCCTGCTGTCAGTTTTGCAATCCTTGAAAATTTTCCACATTCACCCTGTCTGGCAAATTTGGGGGACTTCCAAGGATTACAAAAGTGAGAACAGCATGGGCCACCCAGCACTGGTGTGGGCCAAATGCATTGTCAAGCAGCATCAAGAGGGTCATGCAGCATCAATGGAATCGGTACTCCACCGACTGGTATCAACTGGTAGTAAGAAGAAAAAAATCAAAATATCTCGTGCAAATCTCAGAAAAACCCGATATCGGCATACAATTTGCAGGCCTGCCTTGCAACTGGTCAATAAGACGAGTTCTGGGCTGCAAGCAATGATTGGTGCATCCAGAAATAGGTTTATTTGTTTAGAATCGAGAAGACCTTTAGGAAATTTACCCGAAACCAATCTCTCAGCCATGCGAGGGAAGCTGAAGGAAGCGGGGGTCATGGATCCAACTTGGCCTGAATTCAGTCCAAATCACATCTTTCACAAAATCCCAGAATGAGCTTGTGCCATGGTAAATGGACAGAGATGTAAGTAGGGCTGTGCAAATCTTGATTCGATTCGAAAATTACGAATTTTACCAGATTCGATTCTAAAAGATTCGAATCGAATCAAGATTCCAATAAAATGATTTGATTGGAGATTTTGCAATCATTCTAGATTGGATTCCAAGATATTTCAAATCATCCCAAATTTCCAAATTGATCCACAATCCAGCAGGCATGCCGAAACCAGACTGCTTACGGACGTCCATTTGCGTCATGCCCACAATAAAATCCACGTTTGCTAACCGTGGGGCCATGCGAATCTTGCTTCGATTCGAGGATTCGGTTCGTAAATCTCCTGTTCAACACATCACACCAGGATGCTGCAACCAAATTCAAGATCTGCCGCTGGGATGTGGGGATCAACGGGGGCACGTGAGAAACAGAAAAATGTCCCCATGCTGGCCTGACCTAAATCGTCGGGATGCCAGCCCAACTCTTGCAATTTTGAAGCCTAAACTTCATCCACAAAGACAAGCAAGATTTTTTTCATAATTTTAACACGACAACAGTTTGTTTTTGTTAGATGTAAGTTTAGGTTAAATGAAGACACTAACCAGATAAGGGCACAACCAACGATTTTAACTTCTGGAGAAAAATGCCCTCAAATCTGCCAAAATGTGGGATGTGCCCAATTTTTTTTTTTTTTTTTCACTTGTGCCATTTGCCACATTGTTGATGAGGTAAGGGCACATGTCTATGAAAACTGCATGCATGCATTTTAAATGGGAAGAAATTTTAGTCCCAAAAATCTGGGCCGGCTATACCTAGACCTGCCATGAGTGACGAACATAGGCTATTTACGTAAAGAACAAAAAAAAAATGGATTGAATGTGTTGTTTATGCAGATTGATATTTAGATCAAAGAGTTACGACCACGAAAATTGGTGATGCATCAGTTTGTCCTCTCGAAAAAATTGCTGAGGAGAAATCTCACAGATGAGGGTGAAAACACTGATATGCAAGCAGTAAAAACAAGTGCAAATGATTAACCAAGATGATCCATCAAAGTCTGTTCCTCTCAGATTGAATCATTGAGGATTAACTGAATATGGGAATTTTTGGAATGTGCCTTTACCCACTCTTCAAGGCTTCTCTGTGAATTAACACAAATGCCCTTCTCCATTGACCTGCACCAATTTATTCAACCACTTTTCCAGATTAATGCCCTTAACCATCAACATTTTGCATTATGCCCTTAACCACTGAGGCATTCTTGCCCGACATTTGTGCACCCCATCATACAAATGCCCATACCTGCATAATTCTTCCACACACAATAGAAGTGGATAAAGGCATTCCACAAAATTCAATAATAGAAGAGGGAAAGTCCGAAAAACAGATGTGCCCTTGTCCACTGATCACAAAAATGCAAAAAAAAAACGGCTTCTGCAAATGTGCGACTTGTGCCCTTATCCGGTCAATGTCTTCAAATGGTTTTAATGTCTGCTTATCACTGTACAAATTTTGCCTGTGGCCAGACTGATCATTGAAGTTCAAATTTGGGAACAGGCTTAGGTCTGTGCATCTGCAAGATTTCGGCACATTGAATAATTACACTGACAACTGCTGGGTACCCACATAGAACATGGAGAAACAGATTTTTACCATAAAAACGCTGCTAAACACAAGTGACAGTGCAAAAGTGGAAACAAAAACTCTGCTGTTCAATTTCTGGAGTGATTTTAAATGAATTGGGGCAAAAAACAAAGGACTTTCATTTACTACCGAATCAGTAACAAAAAGTCCGATTCTCGGAAGATTCCTTGGGACCACCGCCTTAAACGGAGGGGACCTTGTAAAAAGGAAAATTCTTGTTTCTCAGCAGTATGGTTAGATTTTTGCAACACAAGTTGGGGATCAGTTGAGAGCACTCAAACAAATTTTCAGCACCCTGTACCAGCTGGTTCAGATTTGGCAAAAAGATTAGCATACCTTCAAAGTGATGTTTACTTGTTTCAGAAGTCAGTTTCCATACTTTGTCCATGCAAAAGGGTCAAAATTGGACGAAAAATTCATAAAATCGGCAGTTTTTCCATATGAACAAGTGGGTTTTTCACAGCTGAAAAGGTACGATTTGCACCAGAATGCGAACCAAATTTTTAATAAGCATTAAAACATGTCATGGCTCCATAAAATAAAATCTGACTCTGTGATGCACTTCTGCAATTAAAACGTTCGTCTCCAGAATCTTAATTTTCAACTTTCTGGAGTAAAATTTTCCAGATGCGAATTTTCTACATGGCGATTTTGTGCGAAACATGGTTCTGTGCAAAATGATGTTTGAAACTTGACATCGAAAGGACAGTTGAAAACACAGAAGAATCACCAACATGTGCATCTCGTAACAAGATTGATAGCTTGGAAACAACAACTTCAGAGCAAAAATTAGGCAGTCAGATTGAAGAGCACATTTCTGAAACAATAAAGACCTTGGTTTTCCAGAACAATGTTAGGTACCTACTTCACAAAATTGAAATTTATTACAGGCCTCCCTTCCTAAATTTTTCTGGAATTCTCAACCCTCATTCGGAAATAAAAGCAGGTCAATTTTTCAGCTGAGACCATTGTCCGATTTTTTAAACGAAGCCCATCTTTTAGGCCATTTGCAACAATTCCAATGCATCATGCAGGACACTTGTTCAAGATCATCCAACAATACCAAAGAAACTAAATTCAAAAACAAAGCAGAATGTTGACAAAACTATTGACCCTCAGAAATCTTCACAGGGATCTGGAAATACAAACACAACACTGTTCAGATATTCCAAATGAGCTTCCGGCAGTGGCGGAGCAAAGCCCAAGTTTGCACAAGGGGTCACGATTCACAAAGCGTAAAACTCAGATCCTTCCCAAGTGAGGACACCCCTGTCCTCAAGTCCTCAGCAGATGGCGAGACATCCATCGTGAGGGAGGGCCTCGAATCCTGAAAGGTTGAAAACCTTTAGCAGATACCTACCAATAATGTAGCTTTGACAGGCAAGCAGATTGTTGTTGCTTGTTGCTGCTGAATTGCTGGAAAGGGACAAATGGATGCGCTCGAAACTTACGCTTTTACTTTTCCTGCATTGTGCATTTCTATCTCCACGTCATCAATCAGTGTAGGTACCGATCCCAGTAGATACCGAGACACCACTTCAGACATGCAGGCCCAAATCTTCTTCGAACCATATCATTTTGCTCTTTATGCATTCAAAATGTATGTATACATGTAGGCCTACCTGTTTTCAGAAATTTGCTTCCTTGAAATGAGAAAGCTTTGATAGTTTGGGAACAAGGAAATGTAAGTTTCGGATCATGTTCTCGGCACCTCTTCAGTGTGTAATCAGGATCATAAACAAGGGTGTAGGGTAACATTTCTGCGCTGCAAAAAGTCCAGAAAAACGTGGTGATTTGATAAAAGATTTGAAACTGCAGTCGAGTTTGGATAACTTCATTTTAATGTCAATAACAACTATGAGCGGAAAGGCTATCACGAGACAAAAATAGAAAATTACAAAAGTGTTAGATCACAAGAGTTGCACGCTGCGTTTAATTTCTTTCTTTCTTTTTCTGTTTATACGGACCTCAGCATTCAAGATGAAAATTTGAAATGGAGCAATCTGAAAATTGAAGAACCCACAATGAAGACCAAACCCTTCAACATACCCGTTGTTGACCTCATTTTGACACGTGTCACATCCACCGGTAATTTGTCAGTTGAGTAGAGCGTGACACTGTTGCTTGTTTGTTGGCCCGGTTGAATCATCATGGCCAGAAAACACACAATCAAAACATGATGTGGAGAATCATGATCTCAGACACAGTCAGGTACCTGGGGCAACGAGATGCAATATCTGGCAACATTTTGTGGGTTTCAATCAAACGAGCTGTGTGTTAAAGGTTTTCAATTTCCAGGTCAACGTTATCACTCAAGCTCAAGGCTGCACAAGCAATCATCAAGCAACAACACATGATAAAGTGGAGGAGAATGACCGTATGCTGTTCCCGTAAACAGTGGGTTGGGCAACTTGGAGATATGTATGATGCTGAAATATCACCCTCACCGGGAAGTTCGACGATTTTTTTCTCCATGGTGCTAGTTGAGTCGACATTTCAGGTGCATCGCGCGTCCGTTATCAAGACGAGACTCGTCTTGACAACGGACGCGCGATGTGCCTGAAATGTCTACTCAACTCGCACCATGGAGATAAAAATTGTCGAACTTCCCGGTAATGGTGATTTTTAGCTATTTGATGCTCTGCAGCAGGTCTTACGTTAAGAATACAGGGGGCTTGTTCACTGAATGCAATCACACCATTCAGTGCAAATTATGGTATCAGAAGCAACTTGCTCATCACCTAACCAAACGTTGCATGCTTCTCTAAAGAAAAAGGAATTTAGAAGGATCAAGAGTAGATATATCAGTTTGCTGATCAGATACAAGTACGAGTATCTACAGCCAGTATTGGGCTATGACAGGCGACAATGAACTTTTCAATTTTCAATTTGGCATTTCCATGATATAATTTTTGCTGTTCAGTGGGGTTTGAAAGATTTTCAGACATTTTTGATGAATTATTGATCTCGAGAACTGAAAGGCAAAGAATCAAGACGGAACCTCCGACATTTAATAACACACCTCGACCTTTTAGAGTCATTCTTAGGTTGTGGAAAATTTGGTAATGCAGGCTTACCAGGAAGTTGGTATTTTGTGGCCTCAGTGGCAGGGTTCGCCCCGGTTTAAACCCCCCCCGGTTTTAATTATTGTTTAAACCGGTTTTAACCGGGCTGGGCAAAACTGAAAAACCCGTATTTTTGTTTTGTTTTTTTCCCAGAGTTTTTTCATTTGAATTTGGAAAAGTCATTGTGGTGAATTAATGATGGCCAAATAAATAAAATTGTGTTTTGTTGGCATTTACCTTGTCTTTTTCTTTTCACCGGAAAACCAGGCGGCAGAGGGTGAGGGAGCATTCTATTGTAATTGTGTGGGCTGTTAAGTTATTAACAATACGAAAACAAACATTTACACAAACTGAAGAAAACCAAAAAGGCAAAAACTGAAGAAAACCACAAGTTCTTGTCTAGACAACACGAGACAGAGGCCATATATCTCATTGCAACTCAATCTCAATCAAATCAATAGCCAATTCAACATAATTATATTTGTGCTTACAAATTTTGATTTCTATGTGCAAGCGCAATGAATGCCAATGTTGTGAAATGTGCATCTACCTGCTGAATTAGCTTTTGAGTCTGATCTGAACTGACTGCTGAGGGCTTAGGTTGAGTTGCTATGGATGAGGAATAATACGTCCAATCCTGAGAGACTACCAGTCCAGTTACAACCACCAGTCAGCTGGCAGAGGCGAGTTCTCAAACTCAAACTGACGTGAGTGATCTGGTTCATCTGGTTGGTGACAACTTTTTGTTTTAATAATCGGAGAACAGAGACAAAAAAGAAGTCAGTCACAAAGTGAAAGACAATGACAAACCAACCGAACTCTGAAATTTCATTTTTGCAAAATTATTTTTACGCAATTTAGCAACGGTTAAAAAATCAACCCAATTCCAGATTGTTCATTACTTTGTTCACACTGTTCTTGTGTTCATTTAATCTCAATTCTCGGTTGTTAATGTGGCAACGTTTTATACTTCATAGTTCATGCTCGAACCGAATCAAGATTTGCGCAGCCCAGGTAAAAAAATCCGAAAAACCCAGTTTAAACCAGAAAAACCCATTGGGCTGAGCAAAATTAAAAAACCCTGGGTTTTTGCAAACCCTGCTCAGTGGAATATGATCTCGCACAAAATATTGGTTGCAATGCGCAGCTTTGCTTCGTCAAAACAGCAATTTGGAACAACAAACCACACTCAACAGTGATCTTCTGTGAGGATCTCTCACCCAAAATGAGGTTAAAAATCAGAGTCACAAAGAATCATCCAGTTGCCAAGAAACTGCCAACATCATCTGAATCAAGCACAAAAAAGTGACTGACAAAAGGAAAGAATTTGATTCTAAATTGATGAAATTTGAAATGATCAAAAATGCAAAGGGAGTTTCAGCTAGCAACATCCATTGCACAATTTTCATCTTTGATAGCCGTTGGAATAAAGTAGAGACCACAAAATGCCCCCTGCAGCGCTCGCAAGCAAGACATGGAGGACACATAGCCACCACCCCTCTCTGCTTCACTTGCAGGGCGCACATGAGCAAGGTGTCCAGACGATTGAAGGTCACTTTCAGTAGGAGGTTCAGGTCCGTCAAACACGTGTGGATGCTCGCTGTATTCAAAAGGTGTGCCTTCTTCCTTTCTGTTGGCTTCCGATTGTGAAACACCAACAGATGAACTGAACTTCACACCAGTGGAGAACTTGTTCGAAAAAGAATACTGCACATTCTCCTTGCGCTCAAGAGCATGCCCATTGGAGCTTGTCACTTTTTCAAGCGACGGGAATGAAACAGAGGGCGTCCTCTTCGTTAGACTCAAGTGCTGCGTCATTATGAGTCCTGCGTCACATTCCGAAAACATCAACTCATCCAGCAGTTTCTCTTTGCTCTTCACCTGGTTTCTTTTTTCCTCAAGGTCTTCGTTCCTTATAGCATGCCTCCTCAGTGCATCTAAATTTTTCTCCTGCAGGATCATGTCATCAAGCTCGAGTTCCTCCACGGACTTCTTTCCCCTGATCTGAGATATAAAGTCTTTGTTCTCGGATTTATACTGTTCGATTTTCTTATTCGTATCGACTATGTCGATATTGTTCACAAGATTGTAAATTATATTCTCGATCTCTTCCAGGTAGTCGTTGTACGAACGAAGATCAGGAAAATGTTCCCGAGATTTGTTGTAGTCTTTCAAAACCCTTTTTCGGATGTCTACTTCTCTCTCGATGAAGGGGTCTTCAAACAACTGCAGACGAAAATTGTTCCGCCTGAGATTTATTTTACATTCAGGGCAGAGACCGGAACCTGAAAAATGTGAAAATAAGTTGTAAAAAAAAAACAGAATAATTATTGTAAAAACGCTATTTTAAGTAAAAAGACAAATTGGCTCATTTTGGCTCTTCCTAAGCCATTACCCTTGCTTTGTCAAGCCCGCTCGTAAATACGAGGATGTCACGGTAAACTTCCCACAATGCACTGAACGTAGGTACTGCAGTCGGTACAGATAGGAAGGCACAATGTGAGATGGCAATAATTGAAATACTGGAATGTGAGGACTTCAAATTTCGTGACAAGTGCTGCTCACTACAAATTGAGAAGTCAAAAACGGCATTTTTCAAATTGGCTTTCTCCAGAGACAAAAGAATCATATTTTGTGCAATTGGTTCCTTGTTATTGGTCTAATGTTTAAAATTTTTTGGAAAAAGACTGGAGAGGCCTTTTTGAAAAATTTCTATTTGGAAACAATGGATAAAATATTTTTCCCAGAGAAAAATGGTATGACTTTCCCTGAAAATATCAAACTGGGCAATTTTCTTAAGAAAATTGAACATTTCCAGCAAAACTAAAAAAAGAAAAAAGAAATCCAATGCAAAATGGAAATTTGAAGTTATCTCATGCCTTGAAATAAAATTGGAACTCTTCCATCCATTGGACAAAAATTGCAACATGGAAGTTCCACCGTTCTTGGGAACAGATTTATAACTTTCGGATTGGGTCACTAGGATTGGCAGGGTGCTTTGACCAGGATTGGGAGGGTGCAATGTGTTTTTAATTTACTGAGAATCTTTTTTTGTAATTTCTGGAAACATTTTGTGCAAAAATTTTCGATTTGAAAAAATGGAAATATGATTTTCCAGGCGATGGCCACTTGATGGAAAAATTCTGAACAACAATTTTTTTTTGCAAAATATGGCAAAAAATTAGAAAAATTTCCATCAATAATCCACATGCATTTGTCCTATGAAGAACGTTTTGTAACACGGAAAATAATTTTTCCTGTGCCGATAATGCGATTCTTTGGCAAATAGTTCGTTTCAATTGTGACAATGATTTAAAGAAAAGGATGAAAAAAAAGGAAGGAAGTGTGCTTTGTCTGTTGTGAGTTTCTGAATTTGAAATCACTTGGAATGGCTTTGTAACTTAATTTCAAAGACAGCTCAGTAAAAAATTGGAATTTTGAGCACATTCCCACACTCTGACAGCTTCCAAAGTAGGTAAGGCACTCAAGCGAGATCAGTTGAATGGGACGAGATTAACTCCGGGGAAACGGATTGCGAAGGAAACTGTTTCAATTGATATAAATTGTGAAAATTTACCTCTCAGCCCAGACGTATCATTAGGCTAACTCCAGAGGTACCATGTCTTACCATTTCCTGATCTAGCTGCCGTAGGTGGACATAAAAACAAAATAAAAATGCGGGGAAATTTTTGAAGAAAAAAGTGAATTATCTCTTTACAACCATTAAGCGATGCGTTTTGTTCTGGCTTGTCAAGAGTGGATGCGTTCATGTCCTTTAGAATTCCTTTTCTGATTGTTTTCTTGTGGATAACGGCATCATGTTCCACCACTGGTCGAAGAGTGCTGCAATGGTGTAAACAACATGGCTGTAAGTTTGGTTGTTTCCCTATTTCACAAAAGAAAATGTTTTATATCTTGATTAATTGAAATCATGCGTGGTTTTAAGTTGTGGGGATTTTTCCTAGAGAGTTAATCGAGAGGAACTACCTACCTAAAAAAACTCCCATAACTAAAATCACGGAGGATTTCCATTGCTCGCGATCTATCTCTCCCCACTATTGGCGAACAGCCTGATGACACTCTTTTGCTCTCATGAACACTTCTGAAAAAATCCTGCAAGTGAATTAGACACAATCCTCTAAGTAAGCACAGCCTGTTTGACACAAACAATACCGAATTGGCAGTGTAGATGGTGTGAGAGTTCAAGAGAATATAAAGAATAGAAACCAACCCTTCACAAACAAAAGGCTGACACAGTTTTCACATAATGGATGGCCACAAACATTGACCATGAGTTTCAGTGAAGGATTCCTGTACTTTGTTGTTTTGCATCTTGGGCACACCTGATCGTCCATGCTGTTCAAGTGAGTCAATTCAAAACATCACACTATTAGCCATTGAAACTATGTCACCTGAAAAAATGAAGGATGGATATCTCTGGTAACACTTGCACTCCTTGGGCTACCTACCAAGTAGGACTTCAGAACATGTGAAACATCGCAGATCTGAAGCAAATTTCTTTCTAATGTTCCTGATTAGGACTTATTGGACTTGGTTCCTACCCACCATGTGGTTACCTACAGTGGAGAGATCTGCCCCATGTGAAGAATCACCCAACAGTGTCCTTCAAAAAGTTTTGACTCCTGCAAAATACCACCCACCAGTGATTTGGATGAAAATCATCAACAGTTTTCGAATATCTGTATCGCCAGTGAGTTCAAAGGGGTGGCACCCACCGCCCCCCAGGTAAGGAAGTCTGGTGCGCGAGTCCTTCAGAAGTTTTTTCCATCCGCACAATTGAAAAATTAAACTGGGAATGTCCAATGAGATTGTCAACTCAAATCTTCCACATTTTAATAGTGACCGCCAACTGATCAGTGATTCACTATTTGATTGTGTCCATCCAGCAATCACAATAATGGTGTGATATGGTAGCCTGATGATGGGTTGGGTGCAGTGCAGGGTGATGAGCAAGTATCTCGTTCATTTATTTTATTTGCTTTTATTAAATTTTAGCCTCCCTTCCCTCCTGGTCGCAAATCCTGATGATGAAAATGCCAAAAGTTTTTTTGATTAAATCGCGACATATTTACATTTCAAAAAATCCTGATTTCATCAAAAAATCGTGATTTAATCGTGACTGCCAACTGGTCAGTGATTCACTGTGTGATTGTATCTGTCCATCATAGGTGGTTTGATTACTCCAAAAAGTGCTGCTTCCTGCACTCAATAGAGTCTACGGTAGGCAGTCTAAACCGTTTTTGGGGACAAGTCAAGTCAACAGCAACAGAGAACATAGCAAAATGTCAACTTACCCGAGGCAGGCCGGCACAGGCCCCAGCAGTCGCCAGCCAAGTTTCCTTCCTACCCACTCCAGTCAGTCACCAGGGTTGAGGTGGTGAGGGGCCCAGGGGCCAGTTCGAGTCGATATCACAT
>JASGXE010009834.1:0-42183 GCA_030068105.1 Sinentomon sp. SZTP_YWyxl
ATTAATGACTGTCGTGCCAACTCGCACAATTGGGGGAAATACAAATTTATCTGGACAAAAAGATATATAAACGGTCTTACATGTGTTCAAAGTTAAAAAATTCCTTTTACACCAAATATTTATAATGTTTATCACACGTTTTACATCATTTAACAATTCACAGGAATTATGAGCAGAAAAAACAATGGTTAAATCGTCGGCATAAGCAATCGGGAGAGCTAATGTGCTAATACTTTTTAACAAATCTTCTAGATAGACAACAAATAAAAGCGGACCTAAAATGCTTCCCTGAGGAACACCTAAAGTGATCTCAGTGGACAATGAGCAAGTATTCCCCATCTTGACACAAATTGACCGATCGTTTAGATAAGATGCTAGGAGTTTGTATGAGGTGCCTCTAAGGCCTAAGGTCTGTAGATTGTGCAGCAAAGCACCATGGTGTACACAGTCAAATGCTTTGGAAAAATCAATGAGCAAGGCTAATGTCGGCCGACCTGCATCTAGCTGCAGTCTTACATAGTTAGTTATGCATACAAGGGCATCTAGGAGTTATGCAATTTCAATCAGCTGGTTGCATTTAACGGGTCTTGTTTATGGGCCACATACCTAGCACTTATTCTTATTTGACAACATCTGCAAAATATCAGGTGTCATCCATTCCTTCCTGGGTTTCCCAAAGTGCCTGACCTTCTTGAGATTGGTAGCCTTAGCAATGGCATCTTTAAAGGCTTGGCAAATTGCCAAGGCAATGTGGTTTGAATCAGTCAGATTTTGTATTTCATTCAGGTCAGCTTCTGCGAAATTTTCAGCAAAAGCCTCATAATTTATAGATGGCATCAAACTATGACCGACAATTTTAATTTAATTTAATTTAATGTTAATTTGCATGGGCAAGGCCCTGGCGCAAATCAGCAATGCAATGAAGATTAACATTAATGAGCAATGTCATGAATGTACAAGGGTGAAATGCGCACGGATAGTATCAGCTGGTTGTATATCAGCTGGTTGCATTACTTAAAACTTGTAACATAGAAACAAAAAGATGTTATAGTATCCCACGCTGTTCGGCCAGCCATGACCCTATGTTGATTTTAAAGGTAGCCACACTTATATCCTCACCATTTCCGAAGACACGAGGATGAAGCAGATTCCATTCATTGACTGTTCTAGTGACAAAAGAATATTTTCCAACATCCTTGTAGGAGCACTGTGCTCGGAGCTTAAAATCATGGTCATGCCTCCCCAAGTACTAGCAGGAGCTAAAAACTCTTTTATATTTGACCATCCACCAACATTGCTTAGTCCGAGAAATAAACCACCCAGTCTTGAGATTTTTCTGCGTGAGGCCAGGGAGTTCCACTCAAGGTTTTCCAACATGGATGAGACACTATCTAATGGTGCATATCTCCCAGATACAAAGTGAGCAGCCTTTTTTTTTCTGGGGGGCTCAATTTTTATTTCACAAATTGCCCCATTTTTTTCATTTCGTGCAAAAAAAATATACATTGAAATTCATTAGGTAGGTAGGTATGCATTGAATCAAAACATCTCAGTCATTTCAAGTTAACAACAGTTAGGAACAAAATCAATGTCAAGTTTGTAACATATTCAATGCCGTAATTTCGAAACAGTCAGAGATGGCAAACAAATTATTGGTGTTGTTTCAGTTTTATGAGACATTTTTTTTAATTTTGTTATTTTTTTAATTTTTACCAGCAAAGCCATTAAAGAGAGCAAGAAGCAACTTACCCCATGCAGCAGCAGGGAGAGATGAAAGCATTCAATTTATCAAGGTGAGATGATTCACACAACAGGATTGAGGAGATGCAATAAATCCAAGCCGGATGCAGCAAAGAGCAGAAGCAAAGCATAAGATGCCAGGCAAAGGCAAAGATTGCACCATTCATTTTAGTAAAAGCCAAAAGGCCCCTAAATAGAAATGCAAAGCCATGCATGCATGCAGCATGAGGCAAGTTGCCAAATAAGGGGAAAAAGAAACACGAATAATTAGGTAATTCATTGCAGATTAGCCTAGTTAACTGATTGAAAAAAAAATGACACAAAGTCATTTTGGGTAAGGAAGGAAGCAGCAAGAATGGCGAGGGAAGGCAAATTCACTTAGCAGTGGGAGATTCATGTGTGAATAGAAATTCAACCACTTGAGTCTGACACGTCCCTGACCCTCTTTTGTCTTTGACCCAGGAACTCTTTGGGTTTTTTGGGTCAAAGATTGGCAGCTGCGTGAGGAGTCGAAGTCCTGTTTGATGTGCTATAAGGAAGTATGAATGTGGATTTGATGATGGGTGGAAAGAAAGTTTGAGAATAGCAAGAGAAAGTAGAAGCAAACGGGAGTTTGACTCGTCAAGTGGCTGCTCGGTGGTTGGCATAACCATCGGTGAGGGCGCCGGCTCCTTGTGATTAGGAGCATTGCACTTGGCGGAGCATGCACGTATGCCAAACAAACTTTGTTATGTTATGTTTACAGGATTTAATATGTTTCTTTCAATTATTTAAATTTCAGGAATCGGTGGCAGACACGTGGGAAAATTGTCGTTGCGCAGTTGATAACATGTGCGAGTATTTATGATCTTGCGATCGTAACAGACTGGAAGCACTGGCACTGCATTATAACATTACTAGGTGTATGTTTGTTTTTTTAGGCCTGGAATTTTTTAATATGGACCTGGAAAACATGGAAAAGTCAGGGAAATTCAAAAAATATTTTCCGTAGACACCCTGGCATTGGAAAGAGGGGGCAGATGTGTGATGGGTTGATGCTTTGTACTGATGCTGAGAAGAGATGCTGAGAAGAGATATAAGTACAAGGATAAAGATGAGAGAAATGTCAAGGCAAAAGAAGGCGGATGAGGCGGAGAGAGGAGTATAGATAGCATCATACATCTGCTCGGCGGCCGGCATACCTTCCTATCGGGCGCCGTTCTCTGCGAATGGGAACAATCGCATGGTGGACGACGTGTGCCCCAGGGTGTCTGCAGATCAGAGGATTTTAATGGAAATAGAATAGTTCAATAATTGGATAGGGAAGATTCAGAACTCAGGGTAAGTGTCTATTAAAGTCAAGAAAGTTACAAAATGGCTGCAGGCACCCTGGTCAAGTGTATAGTGGGAGGAAGGTTAATGAGATACCTGATTATGGAGATTACTTACCTTCGGATTATGGAAAAATCGGGATCTCCTTATTGATTTTTGGGATCGGAGTTCAATTTGGGGGTACATTGTTGCGCCTGTCATGGTGAGTGTGGAGGGTGCAGGAGCAACTCAATATAGAATGTTGGGATTTAATGTAAGTTTTCTTACTTCTCTTCCTATGTCAGAGGAGTTTTCTGAGGTGGTAAGGTATAAAGCTTCTTTTGAATGCAATTTATTTGTTTTAATGATGAGGACATGTTAGAGGATTGACTGATGGGTGAGTTCATGTGAGGGTGCATTGATGCTCCTGTCATTGTGAGTGTGGGGCGTTCAGGTACACATTATAGAAGGTTCACAAATTTTAATGTAATTTCTTCTTCCCTTTCTTTCAATTTCAGAGAAGTTTAGGAGGTTAGGAAAAAATCTACTTCAAATTCAACTTGCTAGTTCAATGCATTAATTTCAATGGCATATCGATACATAATTGCGGGAAATCTTGAACAACTGGAAATCTTGTTTACGAAAGGACATTGAAGTGGTGCGCTTCCCCAAAAATGCAGATAAATGTGCATTGGAGAGACGGCTTTGGAGCAACCTATACACTCTATCGAACAGGAAAGGGATGAAAAGGACCCAAGTGACGGATGACGTGAAAATTGAACGGATGAATCATTTTAAATCGGAGAATAAGAAGAAGAGAATCTGAAAAGCAACAAGGATGGATTTATGGTAGGTTTTTTGTTTCTTGTTTCTTGTTTTTTGATTTTTGTTTCATTACACATTATCTGTTGGCCTTAAATGACGTCGACCTGCTCAACTTATGACTGACTCTTGGGCTTCTTAGAAGTCTAAGTTTTGAGGTCATTTGTCTGGTATGCACAAGACGCCTCATAGGCAGTTATATTGTGCGAGATAGATAGATAGATAGATAGAGTCTGACACGTCCCTGCCATAGATTCAAATGGGAAGTGCGTAACTTTTTGCCTTTCTTTGTATTCTCTCCAATTTTTCAATTAAATTCACTCGGTAAGGGTCCCAAACAGATGAGGCGTATTCTAGCAGAGAGCGAACGAGGGCAAAGTATACTTTCTCCTTAGTTGGGCTGTTTGCTTTATAGAAGGTACGCCGAATAAAGAAAAGGGCAGAATTGGCTTTACTGACCACCTGATTTATATGTTGTTCCCAGTTTAAGTTTTTGGTAAGGATGATTCCTAAATATTTCGTGTGGTCCGCTGTAGCCAGTTCTTGGTCGTTTAGGTAATACCTGTGTATATGAGGGTTAACTTTGTTATTAAAGCTGATTGTCACACACTTTTCAATGTTAATTCTCATTCCCCAGCGACGGCACCAGTCCATGATAGCATTCAGGTCGCTTTGCAATTGAAGAGCGTCACCAGCAGACCGAACAACAGTGGAAACAACACAATCATCCGCAAACAGATGCATACGACAACTAACAACAGAAGGAAGATCATTTATAAATATGGAAAAAAGTTGAGGGGTTAGTACACTACCCTGCGGGACGCCAGATGTTACTGCCTGTGAAAGAGAGGAGGTCTGGCCAACATATACTTGTTGTGAACGTGAAAGAAGAAAGTCAACTAGCCAATTTAGCATCAGCGGATCCAGGCCCAGTCTCTTCAGTTTTTCCATTAAGGCCACGTGGGGAACCAGATCGAAGGCCTTCTCAAAATCAAGAAAGACAGCATCTAGTTGCCCAGAAGCATCCAGTACATTGGAAACGAACTGTGTTGACGTTGACCAGTTGTGTCTCACAAGAGAACCCATGACGAAATCCATGCTGTGCAGGGTGGAGAATCCCATGTGATTCCAAAAAGGATTTGAGATAGTCTGACAAAACATGCTCTAAAACCTTGCAACATGGACTTGTCAGGCTGATGGGCCTGTAAGACTTCAGAAGTTTGGGGTCTCCTTTCTTTGGTATAGGGCACACATAAGCATGCTTCCATCTAATTGGCAATTTTCCAAGAAGAAGGGATTTTTTCATGATAATGAAGAGGAATTTGGAAAACACTTTAGGAAACAGTTTAATAAAATTGAACAAGAATGAAGAACAAGAAAAAGAACAATGGCGTTGTCATTTATGGAATTTTTGTTACAAACAATTGAAAGATGTCTCCATCTTGTCTCCATCAAATCTTGTTGTTGTGAAATCCATTCATCCGAGCCTGCTGTCAGACTGTCACCATCTGGACAATGCCATGCTGGAATCCTCACGTCGCCTGACCTGGTTCGTGACTCGTGTTCTTTTATTTTTATTTTTCTGGCCACATTTCTTGACAATACCCACCATGGGTTTCTTGAACTGCACTGCAATCTCTCTGCACCGATGGTTTGCACTTGAAACCATGTTTTCTTTTTTATTGCCGATCGCGACGGCGTCTGTGAAAGAACACGATGACTTGATTGTTGTCGTGGTCATTGCCGAGGCAAAAAATGATGCATGTCTGACCAGGGTTTACCACGTCCAATGGCTTTTACTGCCTGTGGCCCCCAACACAGTGGAAAAAATGTCTCCCTTTGATCGCATTTGGAATGTTTAAACAGAGCAGCGATTAAACAGGACAGTGGCCAAAATTCAAATGGAGTCAAATGCAAAAATCCGACATCAACATCTTTCCAATTCTACTCAGGCCTACTTGAACATTTGGTGACCATTTCCCGTGTAAATGGTGTTTGGACCCTTTAATCCGATTTGTGTATTTGTTTCAAATGTGTCCAAACAAGTGTTCAAGCCCGACCTAAACATTGGTTCTTTCTTTTCTGTTCACCATTTTGTCATCTAGCAATATTTTTAAGGAATTAAGAACTTAGGCCTACGCAGACTGGCCTAAAAGTGTTACAGACTGACTAATGCATGCCATGGCTGCAACAGCATGTGCATTTATGTTCACCTTGGTGCGCATTCACTCTAAAGTCGAAGTGTTGCTTCTGTGGTGTTTCTGCATCAGTGCGTAAAATATCTAGGTACCTACTCCTACTGTGTGTGTGTGAAATATGCTTTTAGGCCTACTCCTGAATGCTGCATTATTAGTTCTGTGCATCATGATGCTGAGTGCAAAGGCATGTTACCATTTGAAGCTTGTCACCTGCAGACAGTTGAGTGATGTCCAACGATGGTGCATATCACATAGTAAGGCAAACCGTTTGTTTACACACTGTTCTTCGAGCACTGAAGAATTTCCGGGTGCACAGATTGGATAGGCCTACACCTTATTTTGTGCATCCCCTGCTGTGGTGGAGTAGGAGGCTCTAACCACAACAGTTGCGCCTTTTGAAGATTGTCCAACAAGGATTGTCCGAGACTCAATAACTGAAGTTGTTGATATGTGTTGGCTTCCTGATCTGGTGTCGCAGTAAGTTGGTCGACGTTTTACCAATTGACTTTTCTTGATTTGCGCATTGTGGGGTGATCTGGTGATCTCTGCAAGTCCAAAATACCTAATTATTTATTTGTCTACCAATTTGCCAGAAAATGGTGGGCTCCAGTTAAGTTAAGTTTTCTGTAATCTGTGTGCATCCATTTTTTAAAAAGGACATTCTTCCGTCTTGAAAATTCCTACCTAATTAGGCCTATTAGGCACCTAGGTAGGTACCTACCTACGTTGTAGGTTGATAATCGCCTTCTCGATAATAATTGGGTTGGTACAGGCACAGGCGACTTACCTGTTTGGAGGGAGAGGCCCAAATCAACTCATATTGTGCATATTCCTGAATGAATTTATCAGGTGGGAAACTTTCATTCTAACTGAAAAGGTCACTTGATAGAAAAGGAAGTCACTTTGACACCACATGTGTGTTCCGCTGAACCTGCAGAGAAAGACACATAGGTACCTACAGTAACCGCCATACATTTATTTCCTGACAGGATCATTGCTTATTTTTTGTACGAGGCCCACACATTTGGTATGGATCATGTTCTAGTTTATCAATTCACCATTGAAGTTCCGTGAAACATTGCATTAGGCCTATGATCTTCGACCATAAATAGTCGGCATTCAGTACCTGCCTACTGATCCATGCAATAGTCCATGTGGAAGGCCTATGCAGAAATTTGGCATGCATTTGCAGATGGATTAGGGTGTTTTGATGACATCGGAGCAACTCCCACTGTGAATGGGGGTGGGGGCAGACATGGTGTGGTCATGACCCTGAACAGTTTTTTGGTTGGGTTATTACATAGGTAAGTTTTACGTGCTACTATGGCTTATGCTATAGGTACTTAATTTACAGGGAGTAGTTTTCATCATTTTGCTCTTCGTTAACTTTCTTTCAGTCAACAAGGGCTGCATTTGCTGAATGTGCAGGAATCATTCCACCCCTTGTTTTGTGATCGGTCTGCCAAGGATGTTGTCATGCGGCTACTAGATGGACCTCTTAGCCAAGGAGAAAGGCAAGGCAAGGTAAGTGATTTCAGATATGGCAGGGATATGTAACCTTTGTTTGTGTTCACAGTTCATGATGTGTCAGAAAGTGAACATTGAGAATTTCATTATAGATCAAAACATTGATAAGTTCAGTCACCAGATGGAGCTACATAGTGATCTGTAACAACTTCCAATGAGTTTCATTGGCTTGTGTGTATGGCCTCATCCAGTCATGTAATGGCTTTGAGTTGTTTAATTAACTCATCGGGGAGGACGAGGGTAGTTAGATGCACCTACAGGTAACCCCCACAAAACCTGCTCCAAAAGGAGCGCAAACAACAGAGGTTAAGGTGGGTGTGTCCTATTGTTTGAACTATTGTTTTTCCTATTGTTTGAACTATTGTTTTTCCTATTGTTTGAACGTTCACAAACACATTCCCGTTACGATTTTCGCGTTCATGTTTCAAGTTTTGGAACGATGTCTAGTTTTTTTTTAATCTGAAAAATGCATCTAACAACCCCAATGCAGGTAAATCGATTTGGTGTCTGCTTCAATAGATGCAGAGTCAGATTTTGCCAATAGACTTTTACAGCAGGGCCTTATCGATGCAATTTTTGGATTTAAAAAATCAAAGTAAAATACAAGCATTAAAAAAATAAAAGAAAAATGCGAGCATAAATGCTTTCAATACCTTGCTTATGCATTGGATATTATGGAGGGCTAAGATGCAAGTTACAAAAAATTAAAGACAAATGATCATTTGAAAGACATTCTGTCAAAGATCATCTCAGTAATGTTTTTCTTCAAAAGACAGTAGGCCAAATATTTGTCAACCAAACAACAGTACCTAATAATTGAGAACAATTGAACCTGCATTTGGTACCTACTTATCGTAAACTTTTGTGAGCGAAGCTTTAAATCTCCTGTATGCTGATCTGATTTTAGCTGTCTCAGGAATTTCAAAGGGTACATTGCCAGGTAGCAGTGTCACAGACCCATAAAAATAAACTTCTGGTCTACTTGGGAAATATCTGCATTTTGCTCATGTGTTTTTCTCCAAAGACTCGGTCAAAAATTTGGGGTTAAGTCATTTATACAGGGGGGGGACACAATTGCACGGCAACAGGGAAACGTTTTCAGGGAAACGTTTTCAGAAAAACGCTGTACCCTTAGCCGTGCAATTGTGTCCCCCCTTTGGCACCAGCATACGGCACAGGGTGTGCCTTATTTCTCTGGAAGGGGGTAAAGTTTTTGGGCTTTGGATTTGTTCCTTTAACCATATACGTTGGCTGGGTGGGAAAGGCGGTTTCGAAAACTGGCCCTTCCAAGCGGGTTGGGAAAAGGGCGGCTTCCAATCCGGTTTGTTTATCGGGGTTTGGGTTGGTGGTTGCCAAGCCTTCCTTAACACGACATAATGGTTGGGGAATTGCTTTGATCCGTTTTCGAAAAACCTTTTCTTTGATGTCCAATTTATTCCCCAAATTTTCCAGTTGCCGATTTCGTTTAAAATCAGGGGTTTCCTGGTTGGTTGTCCAAAGTGAATTTGGAAACCCAAAGCCTTCACCGGACCCGCCTTTATGAAATTCCAGGTTATTTTGGTTTCGGGAATTATAAAACGGTTTTTTTCTTTCTTGTTCCACTTCTTTGGAAATTCGAAATTTAAAGGGTTTTTGTTGCACTTTTTTAAGGGGCAGCCCCATTCCTCCAAATAAGATTTTCAAATGTTTCATCATCAGGTTGAATTTTGGAAGAATTTTTGGTCAAAGTTTCCAAACGCCCGTTTTCCCCATGTTGAACCTTTTCGGAAATGGTATTGAACCACCCAGTGTTTGCTGTTGGGAGTTTATTGATTTGAAAAAGTGAACCAACAGGATGGTTTGAGGGAAACAAATTTTAAATCCCAATCAGGTTTCCTTTCCTTTATCCTTGCCAAGTTTCAAACTTTTTCTTTAAATGGTGGGGCTTCCCCGAATTGCCCAATCTTCCAGCCAAGAAAAAGCAGAAAACGTAATTTAAGACCGTCCATTAAACCCTAGGGAAAGAAAAAGCATTAGCATAGGAACCTAACACTTTTTTGGGTATGGATTGGTAATTCGGTTTCTTTTTTTTTTTTTTTTTTGGAATTGGTGTTGCCAAAAAGGGTGATTTGGGAATTGGAGGTAAGAATCCCAGGAAATTTTCAAAAATGACCGTTTAATATTTTTTTCCCAATGGATAATTCCCTCCTTTCCAAAGTTGTCTTTCGGCGGTTTTTCAATTTTAACACTTGCTCTCAGGTGAAAACTAAAGTTGGAATTTTCCCACCCTTTCCGTAAAAAAATTAAAAAAAAAGTTTTTAAAATTAAAATTGAGTTAAAAAATGGACATTTTTTGTGGATTTCTGCTACTTGATGTTAACTAAAACTCAAATCTGGCTTAGGAGACGGCATGGACACAACCCAATTGCTGCTCTTCATGCACCAACAATGGTCTTTATGGCTGTCTAAGGTTGTTCACATGAAAGTGCAACCTAACTTTGGTAGTTATTTTGGTGCTGCTTGGGATCGCTCCCTCGAATAAACAACCATTCGATGCAATAATCACTGGGTTTCATTGATTTTGTGCTTGGCGCCTGTATATGATCATTTGACGATGAATGCAGTGCCTTCTTCGTTCCACCGAATTAAGACCACAAAATTTCTGAAGCACGGATTTTGAAGCTCAAGTACCCGCGACTTTAAAAACGGAGTGATTGGTGAACTCCATGGCGACATGTGTTCCACCGCATTGGATCAACCTTGATTTTTGCTTTTCTGGCATCGGCCACTGTGAGGCTTCGTGATCCGTGTAGCTTCACCTCGTGCAACCCGTCAAACCAGTTTCGTCTGGGTAGTGGGTACCTGCTGCAAAAGTGTGGTGTATAATCATTTAGTATTTTCAAATCAAGTACCTCTATTATTCTCAAATCTGCATTCCTTGTGTTGTTACAAAGGACAAAAGAGAGCATTACTTTGTTGGTGTTGATTGTTACTGCTGTTTAAGGTTGTGTTTGCTTGGGGGAGTGCCGTGTCGGAAATCGCATGCCTAAAAGGCCAGCTTGATATTGTCCATTGTAGGTTTGGCCTGGTGGTAAATAGTCATTCAGTACTGAGCCAGCAGAGTTGCAGAAAGCAGTCAACATGACCTCGCCTGCTGAAGGAATTCTCTTGAACTTTCGAGGGACTGGCTCATTTGCAGCATTTCCACTGCATGCTGGCTTGCTTGGTCTCTGGATCATAACAATGAACCCAGGCTCTGGCCCACGGCAACCGATTTCTGTGCGAAGTCATTCCATTCTCTCGAAAGCGGTCCAAAAGTTCAGACGCACAGTCCATTCTTTGCTGCTTTTGCATCGGTGTCAGCATTCAAGGCACCCATCTTGCTGACACTTTGCTCACATGCAGTTTGTTGTGTGAGATGGAAGCAAGTGATGCCAAGGGTCTTCTGAATTGTCCTGACGGTGACTCGACAATCCTCCCATCACCGGCTTCTGCACCTGGTCGATCATTTCCTCTGAACATGATGTTTCAGGCCGTGGTTCATGTGGATCGTCCTCTAGGCTTTCCAGCCCACACTTAAATTTAGCCACCCATATTTTGACTGTGAACATGATGGGCATCATCCTCGTAAACGTCCACCAGACTCTCATGGATGACCTACTCTGCTTAGCCTTGCAGAGTAAAGAACCCTTATGACTGCGCGGTGTTCAAAGTCCAAAACTCGCTATTTCAACAACTCAAACTTTCACACCAAGATTTCGACCGAGATCAACCTGGAGCAAAAGAAATTCAATAAAATTTGGTGTACCGTCCCAGAACATATCACAGATTTTCATATCAAAATTCAGTAAAAACCAACAATATTTGCTATGCAAAGCCAGCTGGAAGTTGAACAACCTTCGTACCATCTGGCTCTCCCTGTAATTTGGCCTCCTGTTGTTTGGCATTCTAAGAAATCCACCAAGATGACCCCCTCAACATCCCAAAGAATCGTTGCCATGACCTTCGTTGTGGCCATGGATGCATCACCGGCACTCCATAGATGGGTGGACCACACTTCCTGGCTGGGCGACCTCGTGTTGTGCATCTTGTCACAGTCGTTTCTGGGTTCCAAATGATGCGCCTCGTGTCGTGTTCCTCTTCCGATTCCAATGTGAAGAACTTAACGCATGGGAACTGGGAACGAAAGCTCGTTTAGTGTGATCATCTGCCTCCTTTGGCTTTATCGATATTTCCTGTTCAGGATGCAAGTCACATTCTGCACTTTCAGTGCAAAACACTGTTTTAACCTATTGTGAATAACATGGGCTTTGTTGTCACTGTCTTGGGAAATTTGATAATTCACTTGCCCCAATCGCTTGGTTATCACATAGGGCCCATCCCACTGTGACAGGAGTTTGGCTGAAATTCCCTTTGCCACCATCGCTTGGTGTAGCCAAAACTGATCACCATGGCGGAATGGTGAAAACCGTGCATACTAATCATATGCAGCCTTTTGTTGTTGCTGTGCTTTCAACACATTGGCATCCAATGCCTTGTTAACAATTCTCGATTTGAGGCGTTCAGCAAATTCACTTCGCGGTGCAAGGTGTTATCCACAGGTGGTGCAAGGATCAGGTCAAGCGGGAGCTGCGGCTTTCTGCAGAACACCATTTGAAGACAAAATTGTGCCAGCATAGCGAATGCCTGGTTCCTTTCTTTAGGACACTAGGCGGGACGAAGTGTATCACTTGGTCTCCTCAATCTACATCGTTTGATTTTGATGTGTCCAAATTTAATTGGGCCAGATGATGACATGAGCGATGCCTTGTTTTGAGCTCCGACCTGTTCTTCCAATTTGTTGAAGAAAAGTTTCATTGCTGAAAGTGCATCCAACAATGAGAACTGCATCAACTTCCTGGAATATCTATACTCAATGGACAATGCCATGGTAGCAATGATCCAGGTTGGGCTGTCGAGTGACCAATTGTCCGGGATATTTTTCTTTGACAATATCGACAGAGCTCCGAGCTAGCCGTATAACTGCCTCCTTGTTTAAACGTCAAGTTCGTACCCCACGGTGCGGGGCTACTATTGTGGTCCCCAAAATCATTGCTGCACCATGGGTCCATCCCTTCTACCGTGCTCTTCTTCACTCGCGTGCCTGCGATTAAGTTATGCCTTGTGTTCTTACGTGGAGCCAGTCTCACTCCAGCCTGATCCCATCATTCCACATCCTTTTGACACTTGACCTCCGTGGAATCCAATTCCTCTCGGAAAGAACTCATTGCGCCGAGGGTCCACCTCATCGTTGACTAGATCTTACGAACGGTGTCCCAAAACTTTGCGTCCCAAATATCATCTGATGGTTTTTCATCACACCAACGCTATTCCTTTTCAATATATTTCCCTCGTAGTGCAATGCACTTCTCCCATCTGTGCTGCAGGTCACGGATTCCCTTCTGGAAGTAAGTTTCATCCCTTCCCTTCAGCCACTCGGTCACAGTGTCAACCACTGCCTCGTCATCCACGTATCTTGTTCCGCGGAGGTCTTTTCTCAGGTTGGGAAACAAAAAATAGCCCGACAGGGCCAGATCTGGTGGGTGGGGTATCACTTCAAACCCAGCTCTTGCGATGGCAGCCATTGCAGCTTGTGATGTGTGTGTGGGCAGGTGCAGTCTTGATGAAACAAGTCACCAGGAGTCAGCATTCCTCGTCGTTTATCCTTGATGGCTTGCAGAAGGTTGGTGATTACGCCAACCGTAATACGGCCAGTGATGTAGTGGCCATGTTGCAGATAGTCGATTAAAATTATTCCTTGTGCGTCCCAAAACACTGTTGCCATGATCTTTCTGGTGGGCGTTATCTTACCATTACCATTGACATTACCATTATTGACGAAATGTATTCCACAAAACGCCGCACAAAGCTCTGAGGTGCAGCTATATTCAGGAAACTTATCCAAATGACCGTGCACTTGTTTCCCCTCTACCCGACAGAAACTCTAAAATATGTTATTACCTGTTGTAAATATGCCCGCCTCTTCCAGTTCCTTCTTAACAACTCAATTGCTCTCCTCTGGGCGTTTCACCTTTTGAGTGTGGTGCGTGTTCCACAACGTTTCTTGAGCACGATAGACTGCTATAAGGACCTCTTCGGATGCGGTATCCCAATGTGGTTCGGGAGGTTTCTACATATCTGGGGATTTACATTTACGGCCAAGCGAAGAAGAAAACACAGAATGAAATACTTGATAAGAAACGTAGAAACGACACCAAAAACAAAAAAATGCAGAATTTTTCATAAATAACAAATTCAATGAGAAACAGGCTTTCTTACCCATTGATAACATCGTGTCCGACGAAGACCGTCAGTTTCTCCTCATTATGCGTCACGTACCAATCCTTTATTATTATGTCGGGATTTGGTGCAGGGACTGGTGCTGGTGGTGGTGGCAGTCGGTTTGGCCGCCTCTTCTTTGGTGGCGCAGCTGGGGCTGCTGGGTCGGCCAAACGAATGCCCACCTCAGCAGCTCCTGGTTCGAGACCCTAGGCTTCCTCTTCTTCTTCCTTTGGAGGTTCTTTACCGACGGATACGTCTAGGCTGGAGTGGAGGAAGCGGTGGCGGTAGCTGGTGTTGCCGAGGCGGTGGCGAGAGCGGTGGTGGCCGTTGCAGCGGTGGTTGGCACAGTGGCGGTTGGTGCCACTCCTTTATTGTTATATCGGGGCTTGGTGCTGGTGGTGGTGGCAGTCGGTTTGGTTGCCTCTTCTTTGGTGGCGCAACTGGGGCTGCTGGGTCGGCCAAACGAATGCCCAGCCCAGCAGCTCCCGGTTCGAGACCCTAGGTTTCCTCTTCTTCTTCCTTTGGAGGTTCTTTACCGACGGATACGTCTAGGCTGGAGTGGAGGAAGCGGTGGCGGTAGCTGGTGTTGCCGAGGCGGTGGCGGCCGTTGCAGCGGTGGTTGGGACAGTGGCGGCTGGTGCCACTCCTTGATTGTTTCTCGGGGTTTGGTGCTGGTGGTGGTGGCAGTCGGTTCGGCCGCCTCTTCTTTGGTGGCGCAAACGGGGCTGCTGGGTCGGCCAAACGAATGCCCACCCCAGCAGCTCCCGGTTCGAGACCCTAGGTTTCCTCCTCTTCTTCCTTTGAAGGTTCTTTACCGATGGATACGTCTGGGGGGACGTGGGAGTGTGTGCAAGGGAAGCGGTGGCGGCCGTAGCATGGTGTTGGCAAGGGGCGGTGGCCGAGGAGTGTCTGGCGAAAAAGAACCAAAGTTGCAGCGGTGGTAATGGGACAGTTGGCGGTTCTGGTGCCGAGGTGCTGTTTTACCTGGGAAGAAAAAAAAAGAAACCGGGAAAGTGGCAGATCAATGGTTCATTTTGGTGTAAATGAGGTAGACACACTTAAATGTATTCTTGTCCGTCATATTTTTAAGACACTTCGAAAGTCAAAAACAAAAGACCGGGGAAATGACTCGAGACATATACCAAATTGGATTCATTTCTGGTATCAGAAAGAAGGTTGACACCACCTAACAATCGTTTGGTTGGCCAAGGCTTGAATATGACGAGAAGCAATGGCCATCGAGTGGAATAATTGTTCTCCTAATTCTCCAAGACTTCACACAGGTGTCCACAGATGTGTCCATTAGTCAGGTTGTTCGTGCTGCTCTGTGTGTGAGAAGCAGGAGATGGTTTGTACCTATCCGAGAGGCACATGTTTTGCTCTGATCCGAGAGGCATTTGTTTTGCACTGATCCCGAGAAGCAGGAGATACCTATCCGAGAGGCACATGTTTTGCTCTGATCCGAGAGGCATTTGTTTTGCACTGATCCCGAGAAGCAGGAGATGGTTTGTACCTATCCGAGAGGCACATGTTTTGCTCTGATCCGAGAGGCATTTGTTTTGCACTGATCCCGAGAAGCAGGAGATGGTTTGTACCTATCCGAGAGGCACATGTTTTGCTCTGATCCGAGAGGCATTTGTTTTGCACTGATCCCGAGGAAGCAGGAGATGGTTTGTACCTATCCGAGAGGCACATGTTTTGCTCTGATCCGAGAGGCATTTGTTTTGCACTGATCCCGAGAAGCAGGAGATGGTTTGTACCTATCCGAGAGGCACATGTTTTGCTCTGATCCGAGAGGCATTTGTTTTGCACTGATCCCGAGAAGCAGGAGATGGTTTGCACTGATTCCGAGAGGCAGGAGTTGTTTTGCACTGATCAGAGAGGCATTTGTTTTGCTCTGATCCGAGAGGCATTTGTTTTGCACTGATCAGAGAGGCATTTGTTTTGCTCTGATCCGAGAGGCAGGAGATGGTTTGTACCTGTCCGAGAGGCATTTGTTTTGCTCTGATCCGAGAGGCATTTGCTTTGCACTGATCCGAGAGGCAGGAGATGGTTTGCACTGATTCCGAGAGGCGCGAGTTGGGTTTCCTTGAATCCTAGGCAGCAGTTGTTGGTTTGCATTGATCATTTTGGCACAACTGGAAAAAAAAATAAATGGTATAATCAAATAAAATGCCAGGAGTTCCTACAGTTGAGCTGAACCAGCTGATCAAAAGTCATCTTTTTTGTTTGTTTCTCGGCCAACTCTGGTCACTGATAGCAATAAAAGACCATGCCCAATCAAATGTATGAATCCCAATCAAATTTCAAAACAAGGAAATTTCACTGTCTTCTTCTAAGAGGACAGAGCTAGACGAAGAAAGAAGAAGGCAATCTTGAGAAACATTTCTCTGTGGAAGAAAAAAAATCAACTGGTTAAAAAGGAAATGTGATTTTCTTTCTTAGCAATTTTGGGCAATCAATCAGAAAACACTTGGTAGGTAACTTCAAAATTATTTGATATTGTTTGAGTCAAGCTTTCTCCAGCTGTTTGGTTCCACTGCTGGACTTTCCTTGATTTAAACCTAAGATTTTCTCTGACAAGTTGCTGGCTGAATAAACTGGAGAAAGCCCAACTCTAACTTGGTTTGTTTTTCTTCGGTTGAATCGTCGATCTGAATCCATATGATCAATAATTGAAGACAGACATGGGAATTTTCTACCAAGTAAGAACTCGGAAGTGACGCTAAATTCCAAACTGATTATATTGACATCTTGAATATATACAGGAACAGCCACAACAAAATCAAGTACATTTTCTCACCAATAATTTCACGAAATTTTAAGTGGAAATTTTGAGGTGAAAAATCCAAGTGTAGTTAAGTTCTCGGATATTTCCCGTTTCCTGGAGCTGCTCGCAACCACGAGTGAAGATGTGACAAACTGGTACCTGGCGAGTCTCGCCTCTTTGCTTTTATAGCGAACTCCTAATTGGATTTTTCGCTACGTCAAAGCCTGTTTTCCAACTAAAACGCCTGTTTTCCAACTAAAAGTCACGAACTGAATAATGATCTCATTTTCAAAATTGCGAAATGGAATTTTGAAAAAGTCAAAGAGGTCGAATGTCAAAGATCAAATGAACTAATTAGATTAACGATCGACGTCAAAGGCAAGAGGTTTCGCAAGAGGGAATTTTCCGATTAAAACCTTATAAACCTTTTGAATTTCGAGTTATATTTCGAGCATCGCCTGTCCGCTTTTCTCTAGACTGGCGTCTCTCTGGTGGCTGATTTGCAACAAAGTATAACGAAGTTTCTGAAGGCTTTCGCAATTACGGTTCAAAAGATCAAAGTATATCTCACATCAAAGTCAGAATTTAATCAGCGAAGTTAAATTAGGTTTTTGGATTGACATCAACAATTTTCATGGCGCGTGGCTACTGGATACTTCAAAAGTCTACACAATTCACCTTGTACATCCATTCATTCTCCTAACATATCCGCTACCTCCCCTGAAGATTGACCTCCTGGGCAATCAAAAGCAAACAATTAAAAACAATCAAAGCATCAATACCATCTTACAACATCAAACGACAAACATCAAAACTATCAAATAACATCAATCCATGTTGTGTGATAAAAGAACAATAAACAAAACAGAAAACACGTAATCATCAAATCATCAAATATCTTGAAACGTAAGTGGATACCTATCATTAAAAATCTATCATTAAAAAGTGAACAAGAAAAATAAACGCTGAATATACAGCCACAACAATACTCTCAAAGTTAAAGATGTATATTAAGATAAAATGAAGATATTGAACATGTTAATCAATTATCGGTTCATAAACGGCAAAATGTAACGCCAATATAATGCGAAGAATTATACAAGAAGATAGATATATGTACATAAAGACTAGACAGTATTCATCGAACAAATAGATAACACGATAAAATTCAAAATCCTGGTACATATATCGTTTTTCTGAACACTTTAATGAAAACGCTAACGTAACAATAAGTTAAACTGTCTGTACATTCTCCGTATACGAATCATCATCCACATTAACTCAGTCCACTTCGTCTAGCGGAGAATAAGGAGGTCGTTCGTACTCGGGTGGAGGCATGGGAAGACCTTCAACACATATTCTGCTCACATGGAGTCCGTTGAGAAGTCGCATCACGATGTCAAAGGATATGGCGGCCCGTAGTCTGGTGGTGGCTTCATAACAGAACGGCGTTGCCGCAACACGCGCCAATAAGTCCAGACCGAATATTATAAGTGGTTTATCTGTATCTCTTTCCTGCATCAAAAGATTTACGTAGGGCAAAGTACACCGTCCGTACATAATGTGAACTTGGGCTATCATGCCGTCCGATAATTTGTACAAGGTCCAAGTAACTTTTTCGCCTGTAAGATCATCGAATGTCTTTGTGAATAAAACTTGCCGCTCTAGATGAATATTCCTTTTTGACGTCATATTCAATAACGTTCTCCCAAGATGGGAGAAAAGTTGCCTCAATTCGAGGTATGGATGTGAAGCCATGTCCGAAATGGAATGAAGATGTTGAAAGTAAATGAAAAGAGTAACTTATTTCGGGATGAACAATCAACTCTACACCCTGCTAATCTCTTGGGTGGAATGCAGTCAAATGTCTACCCTGCTTTTGTCTGGGGTAGTCCTAATATACGTTAAGGTATCCGTCACGTCCTATTCCCCTGAATAAAGGTTCGGGTTCTTCAGGACTGTACCATTGTGATGGTGTCTGAACAGCTTTATCTATCATTTCTGCATTGGGTGTACCAAATTCACGTCCCATGGCTGCACATACTCTTCTTGTCGTACAGTTATCGATTTGTACACCTCCAATTTTCATACAGAAGTCCCTAGCCAAATATAATCTAAGTTTTTGTGAACGAAAGTCTATTTGAATATGAAATACGGGTTGTATCCTCCTTCCGAAATCTAAGTGAGTATATAATTCCCTGGCTTCGAAACAATCAACACTCTTCTTTCCCTTGAAATACTGTAATCTCCAAGTCTGTACAAGTGGGTAAGTAATAGTTGACACCAATTCAGTTGGATGAAACTCGTATGTTATTTAAGTGAAGGTCTAGATCTAGCACAGGAACTGTTCGACTGACACCGCTGTAGTCCGTAAAATCTTCGTATTTAATAGTACTCATTAATCAAGTATATCTGGATCTAAATCTAAAAATCTAAATAAAAGAAAGTTTGAATAAGCATGGTTTCTCAGTAGCACGTAGCATGAATGTGGGTTTCGGGATATAAGCCTATTTGGTGTCACGTTTGAGTGTAACAATTAACTCAGAAGAATTATCAGGATTTGTTTCACGTTGTATTTCAGTGTAGGCCCTATATGGGTTCTTCTTCTTTTGCACGAGGGATAGGTGTAGGAGATCTTGTTCTAAATTCTGGTGATCTTCGAATGGATCCACGGTATCTGGGTAACTGAGGGTACCATGATCTCATTCCTCTTTGGAAAGGGCATAGTCCAATTTGCCAAATGACGTAGAAAACAATGCAACTCAGGACTATGACCCAAACATACATGAAGTGTGGTAAGAAGGGTCTTTCGTAGTCAATCAGGTGTATGAATTTAAAATATGATATATTGGTTAATGGCTGAATAGGTGTGATGTTTAAAACAGGTGTATGGTTGAACCATGATTCATCAATGGCGTCATTAATGTCTTTAAATAAAAGCTGATTAACATCTTGACTCTTCACATTTAATTGTAACCCCTTGTACTTTGTCCAAGCCGCTGGTATTATGTGAGAAAAGGAAAGTTCCTTCACGGTTCTAGAATCACACGGAAAGATGGGGCTAAGAATTGCATGTTCTGCCCGTCCTCCCATGGGAATTGAACATGTACAGGGAAGGTGTACTTCCAAATTTCCATATGGTTCCATTTTCTCAATGGTTTGAACGGTTACACTTCGAAAGCACTCACTACCACCGCTTCCACCGCATCTTTACACCGTATCCACCGCTCTTTACAGCGCATCCACCGCATCCCGGAAAGTGATGATCAGGGATGTCCAAATTATCCGTCCATTTCGTTTCTTTTCTTTTTTCTTTCATTTTTGTCTTCTGCAAGGATTCGATTTGGTTGTTAGGTTAGGTTAGGTTTATCATGTCAAGTTGGGCTAGGTTACGTCAGGTTAGGTTAAGTACGTTTGGTTCGGTTTAGTTGTTGTCATTCCATGCTTTTTTTTATTTCCCTGACCTAATCTGAGCCTATCAACCGAACCTAATCTTTTCAAAGTTAATCAACCTAACCTTGTTTAAGATTAATCTAATCTAAACCTTGGAAAAGAGAAAATCGAAGAAAAAGAAAAGAAACGAAAAGAACGGATAATTTGGACATCCCTGGTTCTTACTTTCCGGGATGCGGTGGATGCAGTGGTAGTGAGTGCTTTCGTAGTGTGACCGTTTGAACCACCTTTCCATTGCGAATAATGACCAAGGGTAGTACAGGGTGGGTTACAAAGAACAGATCGGAATGGATTTGTGTGACCATCATTTTCGTACTATCCTTGCATGTTATGGACAATTTGCAGCTATTTCAGAAATGCTGTTTGATCGATACATGCTTTCAGCAAGAGGAGGATTTTCCAAAAATGTTCTTGTATATTTTTTCACTCGACACATGTGTTGTCTCGTGTCACAGTCCCTTAATGCTGGTCCTGATATTACTCGTGCTTCCATCTGCGAGACAGCTATCAGGTTGTCAACTTTTGCCAAAATGCATGTCTGATTTTTAAACGCAAATGGGGTGGAATAGTACTCAAACAATGTCCATCCATGGTCTTTATTTGTGATGGGTATTTTAATGGTTATATATTTATGATGGGTGTTTTACTGCCAACCAAACCTGATCTAGAGCCCGTTCTACGTTAATCCGTTTGCTCGTTGCCAACCTGCTGCTTGTCCTCCATATTGCTTGCTGGGTTCTACCATATGGTTGATGCGAGCTGAACTTTTGGATTTCGTAAACACAAAATACTAGGACTCCCACAAATACATGTTTAAGAATAATCCATTGAGGTGGATTGCAATGGCGGATTGAAAGTGGTCTTGCTCTTCTGCAGCTGACTTGCGCCATAATGGTCCGAGTGGTTGTTCTACTGAAAATTTGAATGTTGCATTTCAACAACCTGGCTGCTGCTTAGATCACCAGCTCATCTGCCCACTTGTTGCTCCACACGCCGACTTGATATGCTCTTTTGCATGCCTCTGTGTCGTATGGCGATTCCAGATGCGTTTCATGGTGGTCGTTGTAACATACTATGGGGATGGATTCCCTCAATTCTGTTTTTTTTTCTATTAGGTCTGCGATCTTGTTCCTGAGGGTTTGGACCGTCCATACTGTAGGCAGGAGAACGGCGACCAGAGCATGGAAAAAGCAATTTCCATCAGCCGGCACTTTGGCAGCAGTGCATTTCCGTCAGTCGTGTGCCACGAAGACATGGTTCTGAAGCCGATGGAACAGAAAAAAATCCGGAAATACAAACTGATCGATTGGAATCAAAATGGCACTGTTTTGCCATGGGGAGGAGGACCCATTTTCTGCTATGGCAACATGAGAACCAATGTGTTCTCAACCAAAAGGGAAGATTTCTCAAATGTAGGAACCAAAAGGGTATCGCAGACAGCCACGTGTCAGGAGGGGCACCGACACGGAACGTCCTGGCTGGTGGAGAGTCGATGTTTCCGTCCTTTGGACTGGCTTTTTGTCTCATGATTAAAAAGAGGAATCATCCATCATGATGATGCTTGCTAAGGATCGACTTTTGTCTCATGATTAAAAAGAGAAATCATCCATCATGATGATGCTTGCTAAGGATTGACTTTTGTCTCATGATTAAAAAGAGAAATCATTCATCTTGATGATGCTTGCTCAGGATTGACTTTTTGTCTCATGATTAAAAAGAGAAATCATCCATCATGATGATGCTTGCTAAGGATTGACTTTTTGTCTCACGATAAAAAAAGAGGAATCATCCATCATGATGATGCTCTGCTAAGGACAATTTTCCTCAACTGAACGTCTAAGACCGGCTCATAGTGATTTGGTTTGTCATGTTTTGTGGTCGAGCAATGGCAGATTGTTAGTGTTCTTGCTCTTCTGCAGCTGTCTGGTGCCTTAATGGTCCGAGTGGTTGTTCTACTGAAAATTTGGATATTGCATTTCAACAACCTGGCTGCTGCTTCTATCACCAGCTCATCTGCCCACTTGTTGCTCCGCACTCCAACTTGATACGCTCTTTTACATGCCTCTTTGTTGTTTGGTGATTCCGGATGCGTTTCATGGTGGTTGGTGTAACAGACGAGGGGGATGGATTCCCTCAATTCTGTTTTTTTCAATAAGGTCAGCTATTTTGTTCCGTAGATTTTGGACTGTCCATACTGTAGGCAGGAGAAGGACGACCAGAGCATGAAAAAAGCAATTTCCATCAGCCGGCACTTTCGCAGCAGTGCATTTCCGTCCGCCGTGTGCCACGAAATCATGTCGTCATCTGATGGAACAAAAAAATGGAAATACAATCTGCTCGGTTGGAATCAAAATGGCACAAGTCCTACTCTACATTGCCATGTAGAGTAGGACGCATTTTCTGCTCTGCCAACATAAGAACCCATATGTTTTCAACCAAAACGGAAGATTTCTCAAATGTTGGCACCAAAAGGGTATCGCAGATGACCACGTGTCAGGAGCGGCACCGATACAGAACGTCCTGGCTGGCGGAGAGTCGATGTTTCCGTTCTTTTGACTGGCTTTTTGTCTCACGATTGAAAGAGGCATCATCCATCATGATGATGCTTGCAAAGGATTGACTTTTTGTCTCCTGATTAAAAAGAGGAATCATCCATCATGATGATGCTTGCTGGGGATTGACGTTTTGTCTCCTGATTAAAAAGAGGAATCATCCATCATGATGATGCTTGCTGAGGATTGACTTTCTGTCTCCTGATTAAAAAGAGGAATCATCCATCATGATGATGCTTGCTGAGGATTGACTTTTGTCTCCTGATTAAAAAGAGGAATCATCCATCATGATGATGCTTGCGAAGGATTGACATTTTGCGCCGGTTGCGGTGAAGTATTCTTTGATCCTGATTTGGCAAGGAATTCGGACCAGCAATGTCACCCCTTCCTAAAGCAGCGAATAATGAAAATATAAATGCTGCCCCTAACGCCTTCATTTTCTGCATTGTTTTTGCAAAATTTGGTATTCCCCACAAGTCTAAAAAATGGTTGCCCCTTTAGCTGATCCAATCGTAAAGAACTATAGCCGTCCCTGCCAATTGTACGTAGACAACCATCTTTATGTTCTTGCGTGTAGTTCTCGAAAGAAAAAACCACTGAAAACTAATTAAAAAAAGAAAAAAAAAGAGACAGATCAAAATGCCAAGAAAGAAGCAAAGAAGTGGCATAGAATTGCGCAACAACGACAGCTTTCAACTCATTGGCGGTCAAAATGACGAATATAATTTGGCAAAATTGGATGGATACTGAAATCGCGATACTGAGCCCGACCACAGCGAGGCACGAGATGAGACCATGGGGACTTGGGAATATCAATATCAACATTGAAGCAAGGATTTTTCATTTCCCCACATATGAGGTCACTCACTATGGACACATGTGAGGTGATGAGGCTCCGGCTATCAGCACCTCTGGAAACAAAAGTATCTTTCTTTCAACAGTGCCTGAAAAGACATTTTCCCTTACCTGAACGTCTAAAACCGGCTCACAGTGATTTGGTTTGTCATGTTTTGTGGTCGAGCAATGGCAGATTGTTAGTGTTCTTGCTCTTCTGCAGCTGTCTGGTGCCTTAATGGTCCGAGTGGTTGTTTTACTGAAAATTTGGATATTGCATTTCAACAACCTGGCTGCTGCTTCTATCACCAGCTTATCTGCCCACTTGTTGCTCCGTACGCCGAGTGGATATGCTCTTTTACATTCCTCTGTATCGTTTGGAGATTCCGGATGCGTTTCATGGTGGTTGGTGTAACAGACGAGGGGGATGGATTCCCTCAATTCTGTTTTTTTCAATAAGGTCAGCTATTTTGTTCCGTAGATTTTGGACTGTCCATACTGTAGGCAGGAGAAGGACGACCAGAGCATGAAAAAGCAATTTCCATTAGCCGGCACTTTGGCAGCAATGCATTTCCGGCCGTCGTGTTCCACGAAGTCATGTCGGCATCTGATGGAACAAAAAAATGAAAATACAAACTGATCGGTTGGAATCAAAATGGCACAAGTCCACTGCTTTGCCATGTAGAGTAGGATGCATTTTCTGCTATGCCATCAGGAGAACCCGTATGTTTTCAACCAAAAACGGAAGATTTCTCAAATGTAGGCACCAAAAGGGCATCTTAGATGACCACGTGTCAGGAGTGGCACCGACACGGAACTTCCTGGCTGGTAGAGAGTCCATGTTTCCGTTCTTTGGCCTGGCTCTTTGTCTTATGATTAAAAAGAGGAATCATCCATCATGACGATGCTTGCCAAGGATTGACTTTTTGCGCCAGTTGCGGCGAAGTATTCTTTGATCCTGATTTGGCAAGGAATTCGGACCAACAATATCACCCCCTCCTGAAGCAGCGAATAATGAAATTATGAATGCTGTCCCTAAAGTCTTCGTTTTCTGCATTGTTAATTACGAAATTTTGGTACCTATTCCCCTCAAGTCTTAAAAATGGTAGCCCCTTTAGCTGATATTATCATTCAATCGTAAAGAACTATTGCTGTCCCTGCTAATTGAAAAGATAACCTTTTTATATTCTTGCATGTAGTTCTCTAAAGAAAAACCACTGAAAACTAATAATAATAATAATAAAAAAAAAATGAAACATCAAAATGCCAATAATGAAGCAAAGAAGTGGCATAGAATAGCGCAACAACGACAGCCCCCAACTTATTGGCTGCCAAATTGACCAATATAATTTGGCAAAATTGGATAGATACTGAAATTGCGATACTGAGACTGGCCACAACAGGCTGGAGTATGACCCTGGGGACTTGGGAATATCAATAGCAACGCCAGGATTTTTCATTCCCCGTCATCATATGAGGTCACTCACAGGCTCGCCAAATCTGTTGATTATGAGAATGACACGTTAAGTTTAGTTTAGTTTTTACACAATAATGTATCGCAGTTGAAGTTTCGCAGCAGAAAAATGATGAACATCAAAACAATGTGAATTCATATTCATGCCAGAACTGAGGAGCAGCTCTGCAAATATTTCTCTTTTCAACAGTGCTTGAAAAGACAACATTTTCCCTTACCTGCACGCTTAGGACCGGCTCATAATGCTTTGCTTTGCCATGTTTTGTGGTCGAGCAATGGTGGATTGTTGGCGTTCTTGCTCTTCTGCAGCTGTCTGGCTCCTTAATGGTCCGAGTGGTTGTTCTACCGAAAATTTGGATATTGCATTTCAACACTCTGGCTGCTGCTTAGATCACCAGCTCATCTGCCCACTTGTTGCTCCGTACGCCGAGTGGATATGCTCTTTTGCATGCCTCTGTATCGTTTGGAGATTCCGGATGCGTTTCATGGTGGTCGGTGTAACAGACGATGGGGATGGATTCCCTCAATTCTGTTTTTTCGATTGGGTCTGCGATATTGTTCCTGAGATTTGGACCGTCCATACTGTAGGCAGGAGAAGGACGATCAGAGCATGAAAAAACAATTTCCATCAGCCGGCACTTTGGCTGCAGTGCATTTCCGTCAGTCGTGTGCCACGAAGTCATGGTTCTGAAGCTGATGGAACAGAACAAAATCCAGAAATACAAACTGATCGGTTGGAATCAAAATGGCACAAGTCCACTGCTTTGCCATGTAGAGAGGACGCATTTTCTGCTCTGCCAACATGAGAACCCGTATGTTTTCAACCAAAAACGGAAGATTTCTCAAATGTAGGCACCAAAAGGGCATCTTAGATGACCACGTGTCAGGAGTGGCACCGACACGGAACTTCCTGGCTGGTAGAGAGTCCATGTTTCCGTTCTTTGGCCTGGCTCTTTGTCTTATGATTAAAAAGAGGAATCATCCATCATGGTGATGCTTGCTAAGGATTGATTTTTTGTCTCATGGTTAAAAAGTGGAATCATCCATCATGATGATGCTTGCCAAGGATTGACTTTTTGCGCCAGTTGCGGCGAAGTATTCTTTGATCCTGATTTGGCAAGGAATTCGGACCAACAATGTCACCCCCTCCTGAAGCAGCGAGTAATGGAATTATGAATGCTGTCCCTAACGTCTTCGTTTTCTGCATTGTTTATTGCAAAATTTAGGTACCTATTCCCCTCAAGTCTTAAAAATGGTTGCCCCTTTAGCTGATCTTATCCATACAATCGTAAAGAACTATTGCGATCCCTGCCAATTGTATAGACAACCTTTTTATATTCTTGCGTGTAGTTCTCTAAAGAAATAAAAAACACTGAAAACTAATTAAAAAAAAGTAAACAAATCAAAACGCCAATAAAGAAACAAAGAAGTGGCACAGAATAGCACAACAACCGCAGCTCCCAACTCGTTGGCGGTCAAAATGAGCAATATTTGCAAAATTGTATAGACATGTACTGATATCTCAAATTCTTGCATCAAAATTCTTGGACTTCCATCAACCAGCCTCCTAGGTCTTCCCACATGCGTGGAACGCAGCTGGTACGTGTCCCATGTCCACTGAGGAGAATCGACCCTCATGGATCGACCACAACCGGGCTCGAATGTGACCCTGGGGACTTGTGAATATCAATATCAACATTGAAGCTAGGATTTTTCATTTCCCCACATCATATGGGATCACTCACAACATACACATCTGCTTTCAGAACTCCAATCACCCATTGGTGTTTGTTGTCTAAACAAATTGGCTGAAACATCACAACATGTGTGATTCCTGCATCCTGTTATTGTTGCTGTGGTCGCTAAACTTGTGGGATCTCCGTGATCAATAATAGGAATCCAGTTCTAAAAGTTGACCAAGGAATAGGTGGCTTGCAGTGTCCATTGTGATCTGTGAATGTGGAAATGAATTTTGAGCTCGAATTGAATGATGAGATCCTATATGAATCTTCCCTCATGTCTTCATGAAATTCTTCGTGCTGCAATTCAATGTTTAATCCTTTGTGGTATGCCACCTTTCCTGAAATGTCCCCCAGGTCTGCTTATTTTTTTTACGTAAGATTCGAAACAAACGTTGCTTTTTGAAAATTGCCAACAGCAAATGGCAGCCTAACCAGGCCATTTGCTGTTGGCACGCTTTGCTTTTCCATGATGAAATTTGATTGCCTACAAAGATTAACAGCTGAGAGAGAGAGAGAGGAGGAGAGCTAGAGCGAAGGGGAGCGAGAGCTAAGGGGAGAGCTAGAGCGAGGTGGAGAGTGAAGGGTTAATGGAAATGGGGAGATATGATGCCAGCGTGGAAAATGGCGACAAGCCGGCATGCGAAAACACCAACGAAATTGCCTGTCAGCATCTAATCTGCAGCCGCGGGCCACACAAAGTACCTGGCGAGAAAAAGTTTTGTCCACTTGTGGTGGCTAAGGTGGAAATCAGAGCAGAACTGGAAGGAATTGATCCATGCAGATTTTTGTTATGCTTTTGCTTTATGCCCTGGTTATCCAATTCATTCCGATTATTTATTGATATTTAGGCCTACTTTCGACAAAGCACAGAAATGTCAAAATTCACCAGGAACCCCAGACATTTTTTCAGGCGAAATTAAAATAAAAATGGCAAGTTGAATTTGCATCCGCAAACCTGATCCAGTTTTTTTTTATTGAAACTAAAGGGAAATGACGCAAGCATCTGACACAAAGGCAGCGTTGCAGCTGCATGCTCTGGTGGTGAGAACTGGGTGGGTAGGAATGTCGTTTTTATGAAAATGTCTTTTGACAAAGTGTGTTTTGATGTGGATCTTCATTGACAGTGAGCCTTTGATGTGAAACACATTCTTCATTAACAAGAAATCAAAAGATGAGGTGACGAATTTTCATCCGACATTGAACCGGGCTCTTTTTGGGCCGCCAAGGATTGTTTCGGATTTTTTCATATGATATTGATGCCATCTTTGCCAAATGGTGTGATGTGTTGTGGTGCATTTGTCGCGAGGTCAGGGCACAGGTGGTGTCGATGACATGCAGGGAAGCATCGTTTTAATTTTTTCATCTTTCTTTTTGTGATAAGATAGTGCAGCTTTCTGAAGCATGGCATGCCTCTTAACATCTGACACATCACGACGTGATGTGTCAGATTCACGATGGGATGTGTCAGATTGTACACATATTGCCACATTACATTCCAAAGTTGTGTGGCAAGCAGCACATGCTGGCCCCCACCCCCACCGGAATGGACAGTGATCAGCTTACTGGTTTTTCTTATTCGGAAAAGTTTTTTTTGTAGGGAGAGGGGATTGCAGCCTCAGCAATTTAAAAAAAGATAACATTATTTGTTTGTGTCTTTCTCTTTCAATGTTTTACAATTTGTTTTTCTGTTGTCATCTCCATGCCTTTCTGGTCTGAACATGTTGTATCGTCACTCTGCTCCTTTCCAAATTTCAATCGTTTGAGATTTTTTGTTTACTTTGCTCTTATAAATTGAAGTGAGCTATGTTTGAAATGAAAAAAAAAAAATATGTTTGCTTTTGCTTTGTTTACTCATGTTGCTTGACTAATGACTAGGCATTGGTCAGCTTTTGTGTGCCATTGTTTTTTGCTCTCTCATAACACTGTGATGTCTTCCAGGACCATAAAATTGTTAGTTTCCCCCAAAAGTCTGTTTCTGCGTTATTTTTTCAATTAAAAGTTTCCAAAAATAACGCGCTGTTCTTCCGTTACTCGCTTTGCTAGAAAGTATCCCCACATCCATAGTCAAGCAACCGTACGAGATCGAGTATTCTGGCATCTTTCATTTGGAGATGTTTATGGACTTTTGTCCATAATTTTTGTTCATTTTTCCATTTGTCCATCATGTTTAGGACTTTTGTTGGTCGTTTTTGGCATACTTTGTGGCACCCACCTTATTGGGTGATCTTTCAAGTTTTTTTCAGACATGCATGCGTTGCAGACGGACGTTTATTCCATGGCAAAAAGGGTTCAGAGTGTGCAATCAAAATTAATTTATCCAACGTCACAATCTCCACACTCTTTTCTCTGCATGGGAATTCGTGAAGGTTGGATTCATCATTTTGCAAACACATCACAAATGCCATGAACCACAATCGTTATTGGAATCTTGGGGTACCTAACCAAAACGGCTGTCGTTTAGTTGGTGATCTGGCAGTCGATGATTTAGCCCGCCGCACACTAATAGCATTTGTGATTATAGGCACTCTTCAGTCGTTCTGCAGAACCCCTTCCACTGCAATTCGACCAACTGTTGTTCACTTGGCCACTCGATTGTGTTTCCTTTATCCTCAGAAAATGATTCATCTGTTTGCACAACTTCGCTGGATCCTCCAATGGGCTTCCGTTTTTTTTATTTTTGAAAATCTCGGAAACAGACTTTGCGAATGAGGTTGCACCAATCGACAAATGTTGCATTGCAGCGTGCCCTGTTTGTCCACAGGTTTTTTTTTGAGGGACATTGCCCAATCCCCAGAGATAGACATTTTGAAGGATCTGTCCCATTGACAAGTGAATGTTACTCCGTCCAAGGAAATCAGCAAAAGTGAAAAAAGAATTTTCCTTTCTAACAGACTGTTCTGGCAGCCACTCTTAATGCAACGTAAGCCTTGGACTCTTCATGCTATGTGCATTGGCTAGTCTTTATCTCTGCAAATAATCTCTCATTGGAGCTTGACATCTTTCGCATGTTCCACCAGCTGCGACAGCAAGCAATGCAACCATGTTGTCAAAAGAATTCATCAAGGTTCGCACCCTGAAAAATCTGGCAAAACCATGACATTTATTTTTGGAGAAATTTTCGTTGGTGTCAATGCAGCAAAGCTTGTTATCTCAATAAATACTTTTCGGAACTTTCGTTAAGGAATGTCTGAATAGTATTATCACAAATGCCATTGGTGTGCAGCTGGCTTATTCATCATTGACCGCCAGATCACCAACTAAACGATAGCCACCAAAACTGGTTTGCTACAATTGCAATTTCCTTCACCTACGTAACAATGAGGCATTTGGTCATGATGACTGATTTCTCTTTCTGGATGTGATAATTCTCTGTTGTTGATTCTCTCTGACGTTTTTTCTCATCTGTCGCATCACTCACTCCCCTGTGATGGTCTCAACTGAGGGGTGTTGTTGTTCTAATTTTTTTATTTTCTGTGTTTGGTTTGCCAGTTTCAGGGCTATCAGAATCACAGGCATCTCTCAACCATGCGAAATGGCAATAATTTGTTAAGGTTAAGCAAACACAGAACATCGTTTCCAACTGCCAGTGTGCATTTGAGGGCTAAAAGAAAGAAAGAAAAGTTTTAGAAGCATAACTTAAGTGAGAGAATAATTATTAGATGCTTGGCTAATTCAGTTCCTTCACCACCTACTGAAACATACGAATTGCTGGGAATTCCGGGCACATCATACCAGTTTTGGGTGAGGTGCAAGTTGATAACTGTTTGGGAAAAGCAGAACAAAGCAATGCCATTCTGGTTAACCCTTTAGACAAAAATGTAATGGTTTTTCCATGACAAAAAAGCATGGATTTGCCATGGAAAAAGCTTGCCCTTTTGGCCTCATGGATCAGTGCCTCCTATAGATAAAGCCGACGCATGGAAACGTCATCAATAAATAGAAGACGGACGGGAAGAGGAAAAGACGATGCCGGTTAACGGCGGGTCGCGGTGCACCGGTCACGGAAAATGAAATGTCTCTTGAACCGATTCACGGATTTTGATCTAATTTTTTGTGCTGGAAAGCTGAAAAATGTGCGATTTTAGACATGTATAACAGTCCCGAACTTTTCGCTGGCAACATTTTTAAAACTTTCAGGCAAAAAAGTGTCTCAAGTTTAGATGTAACAAAATTCCGGGTTCCTCCCAGATATTTTCAATGATTGTGCGATTTTTTCCGTTGTAACATGGTTTCGACCTGCGGAAGAGTTGTAGAGGAAGCTTTCAGCTTTCCAAAAATACCAAAATCATTGAATTTGAACATCATTTCACTATTTTAGACCAGTTTCAGTGTGACATGGCAGCGTTGTTTTGTTCTTGAGCGGGGAAGAGGCCGCGGCTCCCTGGAAATCCATGGGAGTCGCAGCCTTTTCCCCGCTCAAAAACAAAACGATGTTTCCATGTCGCGAAGGACTGGATGCAAAATAGTCAAATGGGGTCCAAATTCAATGATTTTTGGTGTTTTTGGAAAGGTTAAAGCTTCCTCTACAATTCTTTAGCTGGTCGAAACCATGTTACAACGGAAAAAATCGCACAATCTTTGAAAATGTGAGGCGGGAACCCGGAATTTTATCACATCTTGACTTGGACACTTTTTGTACCTCAATGTCTTTCAAATTTCAGCAGCGAAAGTTCAGAATTGTTATACACGTCTAAAATCGCACACTGTTCAGCTTTCTGATGTGACAAATCCCATCAAAATCCGTCATCTGGTTCAAGAGAAAATCAACTTTCTTTGGGCTGGCCACCGAGATCCGCCGTTCACTCCCATTTTCTTTTCCTCTTTTCTTCCATCTTCTATTTCAAAAATGAATGACGTCATATGGTTTCGTGCGTCGGCTTTATCTATAGGAGGCACTGCATGGATGCACTGGTGTTGCTCATGTTTTTCCCATGGTTTTGGAATAATAGTTTCCCCATTGTTTTTGTCAGGGTTTCCCCATTGTTGCCAAGGATTGTGTACAAACCACGGTTTCTCCATGGTTTGTCATGGTTCACATGCATTTTCTGCCTGCAGAAAAGATTGGTTGGAGATATTTCCTTGTTAAATGGTGATTGCATCAGAAGGTAAAGGTATTTGCTGCTTTACTCAGAGAGATAGTTGGACCTCCGAAGTACCGATGTGTTCTTACCTCCAAAAATCATTCACCCCTGTGGTTTCGAATGAAAGTGGGGTCTTTTTCTGTTGATTTCTCAACCAGCATGGCTTGGATGTTAACACTACCACACTGGTGGACTTTCAATCATCTGACAAATATGGATTTTTACTAATCTTTTTCTGCTACACAGCCAGATTAAATGAACTTTTCATCTGAGGGTAATCATCTTTCTTTGTATCCAGTGAAGCTAGGTCATTAAGTGAACGCTTCGACCTCCGCAGAAAACTACTTACCATGGAAGTAGTTTTCCGTATCAAACAAAAAACAATGATTGTCCAGAAGGAAGAAACTGTCACAAAGATTGCGATCAGTTGGTGATATATTCTGTGGTTCTGCAGAGATGCAAATGTGGTCCACCCCGGAAAGTCCTGCTGTTTCATGAGTGTGCTTTTCAACGTTGACGACCAATGATTTCAAGTTGGTCATTTGTTGGCTCCGAGGTGGATCATTCCTTCCCGACTGTGCGAGATCCGACTGTGCGAGATTCTGCGAGGGATGCTACAGGCAAGCGAAAGTCTGCCGTGCATGAAAAACCCAGGAATATTCCTCTACCTTGGGATACCTTCGGTATCATTCTCAGAAGATTGTCATGTGAGGATTATGGATCATGATATTGGCAGTCACTACCAACTAATTAAACAAACGACAGACTTATGGGTCTGGATCTGCTGATCAAGGTAGGCATTAATGATACCATTCATCGTGTAAATTTCTGACTATATGGGGTTGTGCGAAATGTTGACTGGAAAGGTTTACTTTAGTTTTTCTTTCCAATTAAAAACGTGTTTGTGTGCAGGCTTTTGTTCTCAAATCAAATGGATGCAGATCCCACTATGAACAGGCGAATGGAATTGTGAGAATTGGCCTTCACCAAGTGTGATTGTGAGACCTTCACTCTGGTTTGCACTCCTGCAGGCAGCTTGTTGCCTGGTGCATGAGTGAACAACATGCCTGTTTTGGTGCTTCATAGCAAAATTATGACCTCGTCCTGAAGTTTTCATCTCCCTTTTGTGTCTGGTGTTCTGTTCCAAATTCAGGATGCGAGAATGGATTTTTTCAATGTGAGCAGCGATGTGGCTTGACGTCCAATTCTTTTTTTCCTGAAAAAAGCTGGAGGGAGTGGAATTCCCTCCCCAATTTAGTTGCAAAGGTTGCTTTAGTGGATTTTCCATGCCCAATTATTTGTTAATTTTTGTCTTGTCAAAATTGAATATTTGCTCAATCCCAAGTCTGAATACAATTACAAATGTTACCCAGCTCATGTCTGCTTCGTATGTTTTCCAGGCTCTGGGGATACGATATTACATGGCTGCAGTATTGTACCAACTTAATGTGGAACATTTGTGAAAAATGACCTCATACAAGATCGATCACCAAATCAGTTTGTGCCAGTGTCAAAGAAATTCAGTTCTGCTCTCTCGATTAATTGGGTACATTGTAGGTTGAACATCATTTGACTTTTTGGTTTTTATTCAGGCCAGTGTTTTGTGTTCACTACAATCCTGTGCATTGATGATTCTGAAAACATTGTTTCGGTCTTCCTCAGGTTAACTTAGTTCAGTTTTGTTTTCAAGAATTGCAGAATTTTTGTGCTGCGGATCCACTTGAGATTGATTTGAAAACAGTTCGAAAAGCATCGATCAAGAAACAAACATTTGAGACCAAAATGAACACCCAAAGTTCAAAATTGGATTCCATCTGGCAGGGGGTCTGGGGGATTTACAGACCCTCTGTCAGATGCCCCCCATTGGAACTTTGATGGGGCCCTGACCCAGACCTCCTAAGGCTTGCGGCGGCTTTTGATATTTGACAGTGACACTTTGTTTTGGTAAGGTAAAAAATGGATCAGCAAAGGTCAGGGAAATTAAATTCCAAAAACTTGTGGGAATCCTGGCCACTCTGCAAACTTTGCCTGTCCAGTGCGAGTCCACTCCGGTGACTGGATCTGGTCGTTTTGCAGGCCACGTCCAAATTCAGACCCAGAACATGTAAATGTGACCAAATCTAGTGGAAAATCGTACACACAATGATGTCACATAGGTGCAGAGCAAGACTTATCTGCAAAACGAAATCAATTTAAAAGGGGGTACATTTACGAAATTTCGAGAAGGAAAATGAAAAAAAGCTGAGAGAGTATTTTGGAGGCAAACGGAAGCTGAAAAGAATAGTATAAAATCCATTTTGTAATGTCATCTCGTGTGTCTGTTGGGTCTATTCAAAATGTTTAACGGAGTTGCTTCGTTTTTGATTGTGGCGACCTTTTTTTTGGTTCACATCCACTTTCTGTGAAAAGCAGGCACCATGTTTGTCCACAAAAATGGCACTTCTGCACAACGGGCCCAAACTCGGTTTGGAAATCATACGAAAACATGAGTGGTCTTTTAAGTATAAAATCTGAACACGATAAAGCATGCTAAAACATGTTTCTGACTAATGCATAATTTTCGTCGTATTTCAGGCAGTGAGGATGTTGCATTGTCAGAAATGCTGCTTCACATGCATTCTGCAATCGAAACTCAGATCGAGATCGGAATCTCAGCCCACTTCATCGGAATTGAGATGCGGAAGCGAAGATCTCTCATAATGTGGTTGCGGTGTGTCACCAGTGTTGCTTTTCATCGAAAGATCAGAATGTCGGCCCACCACGAAAGAAAGGTGAAGGTGAAAAGGGGATATCTCTTGGTATGCGACAATATACGTAATCGATGCTGTTGTGATTCGGTGAATCGATCGCGGTCCTCATGGTGATTGATAACGATGTCAATTGATTCCGCATCGGAACAAGCTGGACTCCAGGGGGGATAGACAGTAAAATCGGTTAACACAGTGAAAATGTTGTTACACGGAAAAAACAGTGCACATTCATTGTGCATCTAAAAGCTTCGGACGGCTGTTGCAGGTTTGTCAGAGGAGCTGCCGTGCCCAGATGTTGGACTAACCAACGTGGTTGTTGGTCTTCCGATCAGAAGATGAGACTGTTTATCGACAATGGGTCATCACTTAACAACATGACCAACTCGCCACCAATTGAATCCGGTGCCATTTTGTTGTTTATCCAATAATTCATTTTGTTTTTCTTTCTCTCTTTTTGTTTACCTGGGTTTGTATTACGAATTCCCAAATGCAATTATTGTCTTTCTATGTCCTATTTTGCATACCTTTGGGTTAGGTGTTTGAGGAGGTTGTAACTATTCAGGAAAGATGCATTTTGTTTGGGCGCTGGAATCAGGTAGCATGTTTTGAGTTTCGTTTCGAATGTTGCCTGATGTGAGATGGAAAGTTGGAGAGAGTATTGTCGTGTTTGGAAGGTGGAGATGGGTCTAATTTTTGAGGCCGGAAAGCAGGAATTCTATTTTCTCGAGGACGACCAGTAAGATAATATCTGAAAATGCTCCACATTCTAACTGTGTGCACACGAGTGTGTCTCATGTTCTAACAGTTGTGGCAGCTCGAAATTCCTGAGGATTGGTCACCAATTTTTCGGATTGGTCACCAATTTTTCGAACATTGCTAGCACTTGTAACGCTCGAAGCTTTCCAAATGTGACCTAGTAGCTGTCTAATCTACAAAACGGTAGTTCATCAGCTCACTGTGTGACGACTGCCTAGTGGACCACAAACTGATCACGGAGGTGATAACTGTAAATGTTGCTCACTGCAATTCTGATGTGCTGGCATCACCATAAACATCGTACCTATCCACAGTTTTGCATTCTTCTGAAGAGTGTCCGTTGCCTGTCATTGATTTGAATCTTTGCCGGGAAATTTGACAGATTGGTTTGTGATTACGTTACATGTTTCAAGTCTCACTTATTTTGCACGTGTGATGATGAACACATAGACTCGATACTGACCATAGATCGTGAATGTAATTGCATTGCTATGTCACTTTCACAAATCTCACTGTCTCTCTGTGTCAAGTTTCCAAATCTTATTTTCTTGCTTTGCCAAGTTCGCAAATCACATTGACTTACCATGCAAAGTCCATAAGTCTAATTTCTTTCTATGTCCAGCTTGCAAATCTCATTGTCTTTGTTAAATTCGTAAGTCTCAATGATTTGCTGGTTGAATTGATTGAATTCAAATCATTCAGCTGATTGATTGATTGATGTTTTGATTCAAAAGCTGATTGATTCAAAAGTCAGCTGATTTATTGAATTGATTGAATTCAATTCAATTGAATTTGCTGATTGATTGAATTGGTTTACCGTGCCAAGATCACAAATGTCATTCTTATAACCATGTCAAGTTCCTAGATCTAAATGTCTTGGTGTGCCAAGTTCCCAAATCTCATCGTCAAACGATGTCAGGTTTGCAAATCTCATCGTCTTTTTAAGTCAAGTTCACAAATCTCATTGTCTCACTTTGCCAAGTTCACAAATATCATTCATTGTCTCACTGTGTCAAGTTCTCAAACCTCACAGGCTAACTATGTCAAGTTCGCAAATTTCATTGTCGTCCTTTGTTAAGTTCTCAAATTTAAACGTTTTACCATGTCAAGTTCGCAAATCTCATTTGGCCGCATTTCCCATTGTCACTCAAACTCAGCTTCAACTCATTAGCCAAATTTCCTTTCAAGGCAAAAAGCTTTTCCTTTTCCATTGTTGCATTGAAGAATGCATCCATATGCTGACTTGGCTTCATTAAGCTAAAGCTGCGTTTGAGTGACAATTAGAAATAAGGCAGATTATCTAGAAATGTTACGAGTGATTTTCATTAATTTATCTTGCAATGTCACATGTGATTCTGAGAGCACATTCCTCGAATCTGGTAACTGGTAGTATTTTGTGCTCTTTATCTTTGGAGCTATTCGATATATTCGATTCATATCTCGCTTGAAGGAAGACTTCCTTTTTTCACTCTTGTTTTTATCCTAAAGTGACTAATAATCCCATCTTATCCTAAACTGACTTATCCTATTTAGGTGATTTTGGATTCTATTTGCTACTGGATCACTGCCTTCTCTATGATGACTGTGATACCAAGAAGTGTATTGATTAAGATTTTACTGTGTAACACTCGATTATCTTTTGCCATGATGTGATATTTTGCCTTGACAGCTAGTTATCTCTTGCATTGACGTGGAGTGATAATTTGCCTTGAACCACTGCTTGAATTTCCGATTTTTTTCATTTGCCAGTTTCCTTTCTTTCTGTTTTCTTTCTGTTGACTGCATCAATTATTGATTTTGCTTGTCAGCACAGTTTGCTGAGGCTGCAGTCTTTGGGCACTTAGGTTATCGTTAGCAAATTCGGCTGGGAAATGTTTGGTTCATCTGTCTGGTATCTATCCCTCCAGAGTCGGATTTTACGTTTATGCTCTTTAGGGTATACAAAAAAAAAAACATGCACCATAACATTCATGTATGATCAATGGATGCAGTGGCGTAACAAGGTGTTCTCGGGCCCCGGGCAAAAAGTTTTGGCTGCCCCCCCAGTCCAGTTCACACCCTCCCTCTGATGCCCTGACATAAAAAAGGTCCCCCCTCACACCCTGATCAAAAAAGGTCCCCTCTCACACCCCGATACTGGGGACGGAGGAGACGATCGAAAAAAGGTCCCCTCCTCTCACACCCCGGTCAAAAAAAGGTCCCCTCTCTCACAGCCCGATAAAAAAAAAGGCTCGTCGTCGGGCCCCCAGACCCTTTGGGCCCCGGGGCAGTGCCCTGCCTGCCCATGCGGTAGTTACGCCCCTGAATGGATGTTTGGAAAAATCGATTGGAAATGAAACGCAAAGTTTACTGTATGTTTTCTGATATCACCTAGAACAGAAAGGTGGCTTGAATGCACTAGACATTGAAAGTTGCCATTTTTCTCTGGTTTGATCAAGGCCTGATTCATTTTTAGAATTCCAAAACCTCATTGTCGGGAAATTATGGGATAAATTTTAAACGTGACAAAAAGCATTCATACTGCCATCTATTTCTGGCAGCTTGGATGGCATCCTTTTTTGGGTGTTGAGCAGGAAAAGTTTCTGCTAAGACCAGGCGTCATAGTTGTGCAACCAACTTGGTAGTGTTTCTGCTTTCTAGCTGCTCACAAAATGTTGACGGGCCGGGTCAGACGGCTGAGTAAGGTTTACCGTGGCTGATTGCAAATGCTTCAAATGGCCGCAAGGATTGCTGGTGACAGTATTGTTAGGTGACGTTATTTTCTGATTCTACAGACAGCACTGGATATCTCACCGAGATTGGTTGCCCAATTTCTATCTCCCACCTGCACTTGTGTAATCTTAATTGACTATGCTCTCATACCAGGGCTCTGCTCTCATACCAGGGGTTCCAACGGATCTGCAAGTCCATTCTTGCCACAGTGCCCCATAGAAGTTTAAATTTGTGGAGAAGCTTCTGCCAGAAAAACACCAAATATGCTAATTCGACTACGATTTTAATGCTTATTATGAAAATTCATTGTTACAAATTTTAATGAGAAAAAAATCTAACCACAGGGTGTTTAGTAAAATGCCTCCCATAAAATGTTTTTCGGGTTCTGGAGGCTCAGGCGGAGAAAAAAGGTACGACAGTCTTTTTCCCACCGGTGACTTCTGCCCACCGGTGACTTCTGCGGCACTCCCCATAAAAAAAAACATTGCCACATACACTGGTAGAAAAAAGTTGCATTTTCTCAACTTGATAAAAACAAAGGAAAATGTCACTTCTGCCCTCCTAAGAAGATTCCGTCGTACTCGTTTGAAAACCTCAGGCCGCTGTCTGATGTGGTCAAAAGCTGCTTCGATACGCCCCACCATGTCTGTTTCGGACTGCACCTCGGAGCTCTGGGAGCGTGCGCTCCTGCCCGTGCTCAGAGTGTGGGAGCACATGCCCTGAACCCTTTGCGTTCCCACAATTTATTGCTAAAGCGTTCCCACAGGGCTTCCACTTGGAGTTCTGTGGGAGTGCTTTTCGGGTCAAATCTCACCAAGCCCCCGTGGGCCAGTGTGTCCACGAAATGGCATTCAGTTAGATGGGTGAAGTGCCCACATGGACGAAGTACCCTCCTTGAAAGACGAAGTGCCTCCTTGAAGAATGTGCCCTTCTTGATGCAAATTTTGCAGGTGCGCTTTTTGAGAAAGCGGTCCTGCCCTTTTTTTGGGACACTTTGAGCACTGGCGGTCATACTTAAATGGCATAGGCAGGCCACTTGTGCCTTGTTTATTCTACCCTGGATGATATCACGTGTCTCAGGCTTGGCTGGATGAAATCCATGAAGCAGATAAATCGTGAATAATGACTGATGATTTTGTTGACGCTGAGTTTATTGCAAATTTCATGTATCACAAAAAACTTGCGCCAATCGTTGTGATTTTTATTGACGAACATGGACATCATGTTGACAATTACATGTAGGAATTTTTCTGCTCTACCGTTTCTCTTCGGGTTGAGTCAGCGCCCGACTTGTGCAGAAGAACCGAGTCTTCTTTGTTCAGTGACAAAGGAAACTACATCTACGAATTGCTTTGTGGTTCTTGTGACAAAATCACACTATCTATATTTTTGTCATTTGCGGCAGAGTATCGAAAACCCACCTAATGGAAGTTTGCTGCACCACTTGACGCGTCGAATGTTTTTCGGGTCACTGCACTTTCAGCCAGGATCTGTGGAACAGGATCCATGGAATTGCAAGTGTGGGAAAGAGACTGATGTTCCTTTTTCGCATTGATCACTTCCAGGTAGATGGTGAACCAGTCTGTAGCACTTGCACCTTGACAGCAAGAATGTACGGCTGTTGATGGCGGGGTGGCACAGTTTTTGGTTGCGCTTGGTCTTAAGCTTATTGATGCGACTTCAAGACTTCAAAGTATTCCGAATTTTAAAAACGGAGTGATTCGTGCACCCCATGGCGACGCATGTTCCACTGCATGGGATCCACCTTTATTTCTGCTTTTCTGGCGGCGGCCACTGTGAGGCTGTGTGATCCGTGGAGCTTCACCTCGTGCAATCCGTCAAGGGTCTTGAACTGCCTGTTGTCTCTCCTTTTGCCGAAGATGAAGCTGTGCAACTCTCCGAAAAAGCAAAGAAAAATTGGAAAGCGTGAGGTTACCAAGCATCTTAGACAATCAATGAGTGGTTCTGAATCTCGCCGAAGGCATTAGCAGAGGTAATGAATAGCCGGTACTGTACTTGTTGCCATAATTGGAATTTTTATCAATTTTCCAGTATGTTCCAACTTGAAAATTCATTATTTACCATCCTCAATCCGTTATGCCTAATCTTAAACCGCCGTCATCCGCGACGGTTTTAAGTTGGACGTCACGGAGAGCATCTCTCTGGTTTAAGCAGATGGGGAATAACTTTACATTGTGGCAGAAAAACATGCCCGGGTGTTTTCTGCCTTAACCTCGACTTATTCCGAAAAGGATCTCTCCGGTTTAGCTTACGAATTGCCAATTTCTGCCGGAATAAAACGTTCTACCTCGAACCTCTAAAGTTACGAGTACCTATTTTTTCATCTTTTTAATATTGCTATATCTGCAATTTTAGATACCATGCATTTGTTTGCTATGCAACGCACACGTAAAGCCAAAACAAAACAGGACTATTCATAGTGATAGTGATGAAAACCGTTTGAAAAACTCACCTTCTGCTCGCTGAAACGCAGGTTCTTTTGGAGGTTCTTCACTTCCGGGCTCTAAAAATTAAAACAAATATGGAAGAGAGTTTCGTAAACGTCCCGCTCGTCAAAGCAACGTCGTTTCAATAACTTTTTCAATAACTTGGAACACGTTACAGTTTCATGGTATTCTTTGATTCAATGCAACCTAGAATAGCTTGAAAGTGTGCAAGGCTGCGCTAGAAAGGGCGCAAGACTGCACAATTTGCTGTTAAAACAAAACATGTTATTGTAGGCAGTGATTTTTGAACAAAAATGACACTGTTTGATCAAGACAACGACACTGTCAGGCAAAGGCAAGGGATAGCAGAGTTAAAATCGAAAATGTATCAGCTATATGCGAGCAAGAACACACTTTACTTCCCGTGTTGGAATATGGATGGAATTAATGATTTCAAGGTTTGCCTCATTCTTAAGAAGGAGGGGACTCCTTTTAGGTCAAAACAAAGTTGGAGTGGTAGGGTCAATTTATCAGCTTTTCTCTTCCTTCATCCCATTAAACCGCTGAAATGTAAACGCAGATGAAAATATCCGGCAATTGGTTCCACCGAGAGAGAAAAATCTCGGTGGAACCTCCATGTAAGGAAAGGGAAAACTTGCCGGTGGGTGTTCTCGGCTTTTGGGTTGATTGCTCTGATTTGGTAACTCAAATTGCCGGTAAGGGTCCCCCAGCAATCTGTCTCCGCTCAAGTGCGTCTGTCTCTTGGCCAACCCAACTAAAATATCTCACTGCAATAATGTGGTTCCACTCAGTAATGGTTTATTAGCACTCCTTCTGGACAATGAATTCCAACGATCCGGGTTCGCTGCTTGCAGTTGACCAACTCAAACGTGAAGAAGTAATAACACCAGATTATAACAATTACTAACTTTAATGTACTCCGACGATCGATAATCTACGGCAGGTGGTTCAGACCAAGAGTTAACAAGTACACAACAGGATATGATAACAATTTCGGCAAGCAGCACAGTCGCAGGGAGCTCCTTCGTCTTCAGGCTTTCGTCGGGCAGCGTGTTCCACGGCCGATGCCAATCTTTAAAAGACCCAGTGGGGAGGGGTTTCTCTGCTTTTATGCAAAATCGCGCCCATCTGATCAATGCAAATCTTTTCTCGGAACATTCTTTCTTTAACTGGGTCATCTCAAACAGTCTAAGATCAATGTCCACTCAGGTGCGTTGCTGGGCCTATGCGTCTTTACATTCTTCTTTCTTCCGCTTGCATCTGTTGCTGGCTGAATTGAATTGGCCTATCTAATCAACCAGAAACCGCCGGAAACTGTGATTCTCCCCGGTAATTTGTACCCCAGGGTAAATCCCCCCACCGGAGTACACCCCCATGAGAGAACCCCAATTTCCCCTCAATATTTGCTAACCCTTTCTTGCTACTTGCCCTTGCTGGTTGTTGGGTATGAGCTCTGCCTCCTGCTACTTCCCCCTTTACTGAGTGATATCTGGGTGCCCCCGCCAATTACCCCAGGTACCCCTCTTACATCCCGCCGCTGGCGTTAAGGAGCACCTGCGACTTGAAAAAACTGACACCCACAAACAATGCGGAGGTCAACAACAACATGCAATCTAAGGGAATGGGCACATAATACAGTCGAACAAAATACATGATCAGTATCAAGACTGAAAAAGACAATATTTTCAAACCCGGACGTTCCTGGAAAGGCAGA